>LXGT01000086.1:0-98809 GCA_001640655.1 Endoconidiophora laricicola | reverse complement strand
CCCCCACCCTCCCCTTCAGGGAATAGCCCAAAGACAGAAGAGACTTTGGGGCTTCTCATTGGATGTCGACCCTCACTAGTACTTATCTTCTTTGTTTGGGCAACTTGAAATACAAATCAGAAGCAGCCAGACAGAGGCTCCCTCCCTCTCCTCAACAAGATATTCTAGAATCGTCACTGTCTGATATCTACTACTGGGTTGGTCACACGTGCCGGTCTTATCCGGGGGGAGGATGTTCCGCGGTAGTGATGGTCGCTGGTGCATGCTGACGAAAAACAGATGGTGGTGGCGGTGGCAGGACAGGCTGGCTGGCTGGTTCACACAATGTTGCACTTATGGCCCAAATGTGATCGATGTTAGATAGCAAGCATGGACAAAAATGGGCACTTCCGAGCCTGTTCTTGATCAATTATGTTATAAGTGCTGTCAGTCAGTCTAGCCGATAGAGCAGAGCAGAGGAAGAGACATCCTATGTGTTCGTGGGCATGGCAATGTGCTTACCCTCACTACTTGTTGGATTGGTTTCTATCGCTGCTGCCACTGTTACTGGTGCTGCTACTGAGTATAGCTGGCTTGATCACATCTATAGGCTATGCAGGGCTATGAAACGTCCATCCAAGTTTCTGTGATGGAATGGATATATACTTGGCCCTACTTCGAAATGGCTCCCGTCCTGATAACTACTGCGAATCCTAACTGCATTTGTTTACCAAATCTCTCTTATATGCCCTATACAGAGTTTTCCTTAGCCGGCTTACAGCTTCACAAAACATCATCTGTCCTTCTGGCCATGTGAGCGGCCAACTTCCCTTTTTTTCTCTTTGTCAAAACTAGGCAAGTTTTCTTTTCTTTCCTTTTCTTCTTCCCTCCCCTCTTAAGTTGATTCCTGTGATCCTGCTTCTAGGTGGCCAGCCTTGCTGGGATGTACGGTTTCATTGTTGTGGCTCTGCGCCGTATTCTTGCAGGAAACACAGACCCTTTTTTTGCTTCCTGCAGACGCTCGTTTTCTTATTTTTTTTTTATTTGTCTCTACATACTACGTATGTAATACTACTAGTAGAATAGAGGCTTTTCTTCTTCCCTCGCTTCAAGTTCATCACTGAAATGGACATCGGGCACGTAATATCCTGGTTTGTCTGCTGGCTTATCAACTTCATCTGTCTATGGTTGTATTATAGCATCACGGGCATATTCACGGTTAGCGACATGAACCAAGAAAAGGCTCACCGTTTGGCTTTACCACGGTACTTTTTATGAAGAGAAAAGAACAAGAAGAGTAAGTGCCGTCAAAGAACGCAAAAAGAACGCAACAAATGCTTGGTTGAGAGAATTGAGCATCATCTAATCCTATCCTTTAGTATCCCAAACCCTAACCGTCAATTAACCCATGTCGTCTTGCCTTTAGAACTTTGACTAATATTAGCATGGCTTTCCGAACAAGAAGTCATCTTGGACGACAAATCAAATGCATGCAGGGCCAAATTATCGCGCACAGCTAAATTCAGTACCTCGATAGAAGTAAAACCCCCCCAAAGAAAAAGGCTCATCATCCTTGCCATATAGTATTTGTCTATATGTATGTATGTTCCTGGTCGAACACTACTACATTGTGCTAATTCTGACCACTAAGCAAGTCTACACGGCTGGCTAAAGATTCTGCATAGGGTGATGTGACAATCTAAACACTGGCTTCTTATTTGTTGCATCTTGTTTCTTAGCACAAGTCGGTCAAGCCAGCCAGCGCATGCAGATAGTACCTGTACACCTACACAACTCACTGTGTTAGCCGCTCACTCCGCCATGCATCTTACAGGAGACAACGAACCCCTTGTCAATATTATGGAGTCAAGAGTCCGTAGAGTCAAGAGGAGAAGAGTCTAATGGTCATCCAACAGACTTCTAGAAAGGACTTGTGAATGTCAATTACTAGTAGCCATTACTCGAAGCCCGTCAGTGGTAAAGAAAATAAGAACGCCCTAAACAGATCAGGGAAAGAACGGATAAGAACAATCGTACTGATCGGACAGTCTCTATCCTCCTTGCCTTGGCTCGGTAGGCAGTGACAACTACTACATACTTGGTAGTATTATCATTGGATGGATATACTACATAGTGATAGCAAGTGGTGAGGCGGCCCATAGATGTAGGGAGAGCAGCTGACATGTATTAGTATCAAGCAGATCAATCGCCGCTAACCGATATGATTGCCATATCGTAAGATGCGTGCGTTCATGGATAATATTTTGAATAAAAATAATATAAATAATAATAGATGGGCAATCATAGAATCTGAGATTTTACTGGTACCAGCCTCTTTATCACTCTCCATATCAGTGGATAACTCGATATCACTCCCAAGAAGAAATTGACGTCAGCTTTGCCTTTGGTGATATTAGAAATACGAGGACAATCTATGCTGAATGTTGCCGATATTATAGAGTCAGTCGCTGCAAGGTATGCCAAGAAATACTGACGAGTAGCGCAAAATATGAAAGAAATAGTCTGAATATATAAGAAAAACGCGCTTGAGCAGAGTACCACTGAAGCTTAGTATATGGAACGTGCTATATCTATACTTTCATATAGAGACACACCTAGTGCAAGGTATGCAACACAGGACTGGAAATCCTATTGAAAAAAACAACGTTCACGATATTGGGCCGGCCAGTCTCCACAAGGAACAGAAACATATCGATTACCGTGAGTCCTTCTGCTGCTACCAATACTGATAGTACCACCAAGTCAAGTATATCTATTTATCTTACCATGTTCGAGAACAGCACTGTTCATAGATTTACCCACTGTCAGCTCAACACCGTGTCTTCGGTCTTCTCCTTACACTAGTTAGTATACCATAGTGCAGCAGTGGAGACTGTCGATATCGTTGCGAACGTCTAGCTCACTAAGTCCATTCAACATAACATCGCGTCTCGCAATAACCGCCACCAGCTAAGATGCAACCCAATGTAGGAACTATCTGGATCCGTGTAATCCAAAGCAGAATTACTCCGATGGCCGCGGTGCTGGAAGAAGGCAAAGGAGTCGTTCGCCGCTACGTAGCTCTTTTGTTTTTCTTTTTCTTCTTTGATTTCTTCAACTCAATATTTCTTTTTTAAGCCCAAAATACAGGAAGACAGCGGTAGTGATATCTTGTTCAGATATACCGCCCAAGTGCTGCTATAACTCAGTATATGCTATTATAGCTTGGCCATTGCTACTATAGACTACGACATTAGCCCGTATCATGAAAGCTGGCCACCACACCCCCCCCCCCTCCCCCCTAATCTTTTGCTAGCAGCTCTTCTTCCCTCAACATCTTTTAAAGTGCCACTATATCCTTTTCTGGCCACCTACTTCTCGCTGTTGATTTATGAACGGAACTTGCTCTCGCCCCCTCACATCTAAACAGAGCTGTGACTCTATAAGAGCGGACCCAATACTGATACTCAATATCTACTAGACTACCAATATTATCACTCTGGCCCCATCATCCAACTGCCTGTCGCAGTTATGATGCCACCTGAGTGATGACTTGTCGACCTGATCGATCGGATCAGTCCTAAGCTCAAATGAGTCTGTGAGCTCAATCTACTATGTACATCTATATAGTGTGTGTATCTGCTTTTTGTATAAGTTCCGTTATATATCAGATGTCATAAACGTTTCATCACTGTTCATGTCAGGAATACATTGTTGACTTATAGTGGTAACGTCGTTAATCCCATATATAGTACATGTATGTATGCGTAAGTGCTGTGACAACGCCGATTATTTGCCTTGATGTGCCTCGATGTAACAGCGTTATTTTGTTGAGAAAGTTAATGGTATTTGCATATAATATGAGCACTATTCCTACGCAATGCTTCCAATCTTATAATCTTATTGCCGTGCATCCGTATCCTTACACGAGACGAATCTCGTATCATTGTTCTCCTTCTGGGTTCATTCTAGGGTATTACGTTAGCAGTAAGAAAAACCGGAATCAAGTTCTCATAAGAATCGAAACTGTCAGCTTTGCATAAGATGGCTATTGTGATCCAGATAAGGTAAGACACGTCAAGCGAGTTCTGACTAGGTTTTCTCTTATTTCAAGCAACACAATATATAGCGTAGACAACGCCTAATACATTGAGACTCTAGATATAGCAAATGCTCATGCGGTCTATTCATCAAGTTGGAATGGAAAGAGTCAGTCGGGCTACAAAACACTTCATCTCCTCGTATGCCTATTATAATTATACGGCATATAGCAGATGGATGTTGATGAGTTCTTTGCTTAGTGATGACCCTACACCAACCAACTTGAAGTAAGTCAGACAGAAGCTGCACTGTTCCCATTGCATTGTTCGTATAGCTTAGCTTCTGCTGTGGAATCAAACGCTTCTGATCAACGGATACTTGACCGAGAAGACATTACGTTGGCTTCATCTGGAAATCTCTCTGTACTCTTGGACATCTATTTTCGACATCTGCGAGTATACAAACAACTTGCCATCTCAAGAAGCAAGCAGTTGGTATGTATAGTGCTTGGCTATATAGTCCCCAATATATGTTGGCCCACTACGACTTGACTAGACTGCTTTCGCAATTTTGCTGTTTGTGAAAGTACTGCATATGCGGCTTCCCTCTTGTTGTTCCCTCGCTTTCTTCTTTACGACTTTGCTTGGATATATACGCCACTCACTATATGGGCCGTATCTTGGGCGGCAATGCAACCACACTACCAATGTGGCTTTTGCTTTACCGCCAGATGCCAACAGATTCTATAGCCGGACTACATACGTGATTCTATAGCCATGAGAAGCCTATTCCACAAGCAGTAGATGTGCCTCTGGTGTATAGCAAAGAAGAAGAAAAAAATTTGCCGAATATTCTCCATGGCTCTAACCCTTATAGAACCATGAGAGACACTGTAAGGGCTTCGCATATTTAACATAGGACTAACGGAGATACTTTGTATAGATTACTAAAATGACTCTGATCGTCAGTAGTATGAAAATGAAGAATACATCGAAATTGATAGTTACAGCATGGTAGCACATGGATACAAATAGTCTATGGCGAGAATTCAGTCCCGATCAAATCCGTGGCAAATGTAATTTCGGGGATAGAAAGCAGCCGGATTTTGATAGTGTCACTGTAAAAACATGTACAGTGCAGGAAGCAAACAACGGTTTATGGAAAATACGGGTGCATCATAGTCTTCGGGTGCCATATAAAGACGTACGGGGACAACTTCACATAAGAAGACGGTCTGGAAACAGAGTCAAGATCTCGCGGTTATGTGCCAGACATCTGGGTTGTATGCCTGTATCCGCCTCTGCCCACTCCCCCCCTGCCAAGCCAAGATACAAGATACTACTTCCTTTTGCTCAAAAAGGCCAGCTGTCAGACTAAGATATAAATATCTGCTAGCAAGAGGCAGCAAGTACTGGGCACATGCTTGAAACACAGCAATACTAAGTTGTTACACGGGGACCAAGACAACAATGCCTGGCCCTCTAGCATAAGTTCAAGACTTCTCGTCGTGTCTCGCGTTAGGTATCCCGGAAGAAGCTGCAGCGATCTAGCGCCGGCACGTTGTTGACAGCTGGGCAGACATGAGATTTGGAACTTGGGAGGCGTGCCGGCCCGGCAAGCTGCAGGGTGCTGTGTTGTTCTATAAGTTGTTCTTTGCGACTTCTGTTGTTATCTTCTTCTCTCTACTTGTAGCGCCGTTTGCTTCTCTGTTTGCTTCTCTGTTTGCGTTCGGCTGTGTTGCCAAGACAAGTTGCTGGTTGCAAGGTTGTACAGAGAGGCTTCCGGGCCTAAGCTTCGCGATCCTGGGGATTTCTCGATTTCGGGACTTATCGTGTTTCTGTTTTGCTGATCTTCTTGCCAAGTGAACTAAAACTAGCTCTAAAGAGGTGCCTGAAGATCTACAGAGTTGGTGTTTGTACTAGATAGATCGTAGTAACTCACTCTGATGTTGTCAAAGCTGTCTGCCCCCTCCCCTCCCCCCTGCCTGTTCTATTGGCATTAATTTGCAACTTGTTACTGTTTATTCATTGTTTCCTACGGTGTTTGACTAATCTTAGCCACGGCAGACACCAGATGAATTAGACCCTGCCTGCCTTGTAACAATAGCAGCCAACGGTCTCGACCGATCTCAAGGATGAACGGACAAATGGCTCCCGGTATGAGCAAGCCGCTCTGTCTTTGCTGCTGCAAACTCTGACAGACTCTGTCTAGTGCCGTACCGGCTACATCCTTCTTGAGCCTTTTTGTGTGTGTGTTTTTAAATGACTGCCGTCTTACATCATGCCGACCGTCCTGTAAATACTGTATCCTTGCTATATTCTTCTGATTTCGGATGCATCTTCGTTTGCTCGGCTACAGATAACTGCAATCACCAACATGGCTAGCCTATAGCGAGCACTGTATCATGCATGCTGTCCAGATTCATAGACAGAACCACATTAAGAAGCAATACGTAATAAATATCATGATGCTACTTTATCTTCTATTTACCATACATTGAGTCTCTATACTCCAGCTACACAAAGCCTTTATAGACTTGACATATCGCTTGATTAATCCTCCACAAGTGCTGGAACATAATACTGCCAAACCAACACACAACAAGCTCGTCTGAAGCGCCTTGTCCTTTTTTTCACTCTGCTGTTCCTTTCATACGTACGTCGATGCTGTGTTTCTATGGCTGTTTCTTAACAATCGCCTAGCTTTACCCAGATTCATCTTATTTGTTTGCACCGAGCACTGAAACTCTATATTCTCCATTTCTGTTTGTGTTCATTTTTGGAATTATAGATATCTATCGTCACTGTCCCTGTGTACGCCGGCAACCTTTCATTTCCTTGTTTCTTGTACTAGCACATACATCAACCCCGCCGCGAATAACACTTACACCCTATCTTAGCTACATCTTGTCTTGCTATAGATTGTTAGCCCTGATCCATTGTTCAACTTAGCGCTTTGTTCATATGTAGCAGTTGCGATCCACCTCCTCTAGCTTCCGTTCTTAGAAGCTTCTCCGTTTTTATTTCGATATTGGGAGCTCCAAGCGCTATTCGCAAACATGGGTGGCCTTTCGGAAGCCTCTACCCAGTCAAACTCCCGCACAGCATCACCAGTCACTATCGATGCGTCTAGTCCTCAGTTTCCATCGTCTCCAACCATCATTAACGAAAAGATAAATCATCTCGAATCCGGTCTCAAAGGTACCGATGTGGCTGCTGTAGCTGAAGAAGAGTCCGACCATATCGAGATTCAGAGATGGAATAGCCCTCAAATCAACATCTTTCGCTATGGGTCAGTCATGCTGTCACTATTCATCATGGGGATGAGCGATGGCTCATTAGGTGTAAGTAGTTGCCCTCACTTAGCTCGTCTTCTTCACCTTGTCCCAGTTCCCTTTCTCTTTTTTCAGCATATCCTTCTTCAGTTGTGGGCACACGGCATGGACAAGGAAAAAAAACGGCCTTTTCTAAGTAACCGCAATTCCGCAAAAGAGAACATTGGTCTGCTTCCGAAGCACCAATCTGACAGCAGTGACTCTGAAATACACACACACACACACACACGCATCATGTCCATATATATGATATTCAACTGTTACTACAATATGTCGTACAAACTATTTACTTGTCCGATTCATGATAGACTAGTCAGGGTTTGTGGCTCCAAAGGTAGAGTACAACGCTCAGCTCGTTAAATAAGTGTTCGCGAGTTGTGTCTTGGGCTGGTGTTCATGATCTTTCATCTTCTACTCTTCTTCTCTTCTGGCAGCTGACACTGACTAACTTTGTGTGACCATCCAGGCTTTACTTCCATATGTAAGTGACCAACCACATTCATGTTAGTGGGCTAGACTCACCCAGTCACCCCTTTTGCTTCAGGGCCTTGTCTTCCCTGTCAACGCCACTGTCTTGAAAACATCTCTTTGGACGATAGAGGCACCTCAAAAGCGAAAAGACACGAAACCCCCCCCCCCCCCCCTCCCAAGAAAAAAAAAAAAATTTCAGCATACTAACTAACATTCATGTAAATCAGATTGCGGAATACTACGAAATATCATATACCTTGGTCTCACTCATGTTCTTGACTCCGTGCGTGGGGTATCTACTTGCTGGCCTCGTCAATAATCTAGTACATCACCATTTTGGCCAATTCGGCGTTGCCGTTGCCGGTCCTTTCTTCCACTTAGTCGGATATCTACCGCTAGTATTCCATCCCCCTTTCCCGACGCTTCCTATTATCGTCTTCTTCACGGGGCTAGGCAGTGGACTGCAGGATAGTGCGTGGAATGCCTGGGTCGGAACCATGGCACATTCTAACGAGCTTCTCGGCATCATCCACGGCCTCTACGGCCTGGGCGGTACTGTCGGGCCTCTGATTGCTACTGCCATGGTGACCAAGGCACGTTATCCATGGTGGTATTTCTTCTACCTGATGGTAGCCTTCGCGGCCGTCGAGATGGTGACGAGTACCTGGGCCTTCTGGGGTCAATCGGCTATGATATATCGCCGAAGCATTCAGACACTCCATTCCCTCAACGACGGTCGTCGTACCAAAACTCGCGAGATCCTCCGAGAGCCCATCACTTGGCTTCTGGCACTGTTTTTCCTGGGATATGTTGGTGCCGAAGTGAGTTTAGGAGGGTGGATCACAACCTTTATGATCAATGTGCGCCATGCCCAGCCTTTTCTAGCTGGTATGACAACTACTTTGTACTGGCTCGGCATAACCGTAGGCCGCCTGCTTCTCGGATTCGTCACTGGCAAAGTCGGCGAGAAGTTTGCTATCACGATATATCTGGTTCTTTGCATTACCATGGAGACCATGTACTGGCTGATCCCTAACATAGTATCATCGATAGTTTTTGTGATGCTAATGGGAATCTTCCTCGGTCCATTATTCCCCGCTGCTATAGTTGCCATCACGAAGCTTCTGACGAAGGATCGCCACGTAAGTACTATCGGCTTTAGTGCTGCCGCTGGTGGTTGCGGAGGTGCTGTCCTTCCCTTTGCAGTTGGTGCTCTTGCTCAGAGCCATGGTGTAGGAGTCTTGCAGATATTTGTGTTAGTCATTTTGGTGGTTATTACCTGTGTTTGGGTTTGTATACCGGGAGGTTTCAGGAAGGATGGCCTAGAGCAGGCTCGTGATAACGGAGACGTGCCTGGCGAAGAGTTTGTCAAGCTGTATAGATGGATTATGCCGAGTTGTTGTCAACAACGTCACAAGGAAACGCGTTCACAGGCCGAAAATAATAATAACTGAGATAGAATACTTGTAAAATATTTGATTCTTTCATGTATATAGTTATAGAAGAAACAATGAGCATTTTTGAATCACGACTTTACGTCAATGTTCGCATACAATTGTATTACTGATACTTTAGATATATCGATATTTTCATAGATACAATAGTTCCATGAACAGCTTTTTGAAATTACAATTGCCGTAATCTTACAACCAAGACATTTCCCCAGTAAATAGTTGCCACGTAGCAGCTTATATATATTCATGAATCCCATTGAACCAAACGTTTGATTGACTTCGATGGCCAACTTAAAATATCAACGACCCTTTCCCCTACTCTTGCTGGTTATTTTTTTTTCTTTTTTTCTTTCTTTTCAAATGTCGTTCTGTATTCCACATGTCCTCCTTCTCAAACCGTCTTCAGTCCACTCTTTAGTGTCTCGTACCATCAATTTTGGCCTTAAAGCTACCATGTATACCCTAGCGACTATTCCAACCTTATCGCAACACTATGCATCGGCAAAGCCCCGTATATCGAATAAGACGGTGCAATACAGTGCTTCGTCCGCCCTAAATGCCAAGATTTCACATCTGCGGGCCGACATAACTACCATCAAGACCGATGCCATTGTGAATGCCGCCAATGCCTCTCTTTGCAAAGGTGGCGGCGTTGATGGCGCTATCCACCGTGCAGCCGGCCCTCAACTTCAACAGGCATGTCTTTCTCTAAAAGGCTGCTCTACTGGCATGTCCAAAATTACGCCAGGTTTTGACCTCCCCGCATCATTTGTCATACACACTGTAGGTCCTATATACGTACACATGACCGCAGACGAAGCCTCTATGCTTCTTGCCAGCTGCTACAAAACTAGCTTGGAGTTGGCTGTCGAGGCTAACCTCCGCACTATCTCGTTCAGTTCCATCAGTACGGGTGTGTATGGTTACCCTAGCGAGGATGCAGCTAGGATTGCCATCGAAACGACTCGTCAGTTCTTAGACAGCAAGCATGGAAATGATATTGATAGAGTTGTTTTCGTTACCTATGAGCTGAAGGACGTAAATGCGTATAATAAACTGCTGCCGCTTTACTTTCCTCCTTCGAATTAGTAGTCAGTTGGTCTTTGGTCCTCATTAGCTAGTGTGTGTCCCTTGATTGCCAGTTTGTACAGTAGCTATTAGATAATATATTACTACTACTATGTCTACCAACAATTTCAATATCTCAGAAGTATCTTCATAGTTCTAGAAACTTAAATAAGATGAATGATTAAAATATATATATATATATATATATCTCATTGAAGTGTTATACAGGTTCGGTACTACATAAATATTATTCAAGCATAAATAATACGAGGGCCGTTACACAGTAGTACTCCCTATTACCAAAAGTACCCCGCTATAGAGATTACATTCCAAGCAAACATGCAGGTATTGAGTTCATCAATAGCATCGCCTATATAAACTAGCAAATCGCCATAGCCGACATGAGTTTGCCCTTTGCGATATTCTATTAGCAACTATAAAATCACAAAAACTCGATTCTTCACAATACTACAGCTTCGACCTAATCGTATCTCAATAGAATTGCCTGTCAGCATCTCATTTCTAGCTTTGAAACACGTCAATTCAATCGAAACGGCATGAGGTGTTCTATTTGCTGTTCATACCTGTAAACTAGGCCGGTTTGCTGTCATTGCCCACATGCACGGCTGCCCATTTGCTATTTGCTAGAGCCTATTCGATTGGTGGTGCATGAAGAAGTTTGCTCGGTCGCCTTAGGGTAGCGAACCACAAAAATGTCTTCACCGACTTTGATTAAGAGGTTTAAGCCAAATTTGGTCTAGTGGGCTTTGAATAAGTGCTGATAAGACGCAGATAAGGGCGTTATCAACAGTAAACCTGGCAGTCAATTTTGAGGCTGACAGGCCAATCAGAGCGAACATGAGGCGACAAGTGCGGGGCAACATAGCATGGTAGCGCGGCAGAAAAAATCGAGTAAAAAATGATTAAAGAAAAAAGCGAAAGAATTTTTTAGTGGGCATTGACAGGCTAATCAAAACAAATTGGTTGACAGGCTTTCCGGCCAAGAGCACTATTAAGTAGCGGGTCAAAAGTATTCATAGCCTATAAAGTTACTAAAATTTCTTTCGCCTTTTCCCCTCTTTCGAAAAAGGAAAAAAGTCCTTCAGTCTGGGTTTCAAGAAAAAAAGTAGAACCCGCTGTTCTTTTTGTTACTTATTGCAACAGCATCGCCCCCCCAAAGAGATTTCTTCTCCTTTCTTTCCTAACCTCAGGAATCTCCTCTTTGCCTGTCTCATCTTTCGGGTTCCATTCTCTTTTCATTGTTCGTTCATCGAAGTCGGGAGTCTTCGGTTGTCTCGAATAAACACATTTCACAGAAGAATAGAACTTCGGTGTTTCTTTCTTCCATCCTCGATCGATTCCGAGTCTCGCTAAGTCGAGCTTTATACCATCAAAAACTACAAAAGCCTTTCAAATTTCCGCCAAGATGTCTTCCGTCAAGGTTCTGGATGAGCTCTTGAAGAAGCTCACCATCTCCAAGGAGGCTTCTGACATCAAGGAGGCGTCTGTTTCTCTAGCCACCTTCCTCAACGGCAATATTGAGGACAAGAATGTCCCTGCCAAGTATGTCCAATTTGCATTTATCTCTCCATTATCATCACTTTCTAGCGAAGTGTATATTCCGTCGTCTTAAAGTCCATCACGATAACCCCTCCTTCTTCATCAATTATGCCCTAGTCAAAAAATTCTCGTATTCCCTCGCCATTTTAGGCGATATACTTTCCTTGATCTTACTTACCCCCCCCCCCCCCCCCCCCTTACCTACCCTTCCCTGCCCTGCCATTGATAGCACTAAACTCTCATGCATGCATACTAACATATTTGTCTTCTCGTTTAGGACTATTGAGGAGTTGAAGAAGCAGTTGGCTTCCAAGAAGGATGCCGGTGCTCGTGAAAAGGCCGTTATTGCCATTGAGGCTATTGCCCGCCACGCCGAGGTCTCTGCCACCATCGAGCCCTGCCTGGTTGCTCTTCTTCCCAGCGTTCTGACTGCTGTCGGTGACAAGATCACTGCTGTCAAGGATGCTGCCACAGCTGCTACCCTAGCCATTGCTGAAGCCATCAATGCCAACGCTATCAAGATTGTTCTGCCCATCCTGGGTAACTCTCTGGTCAACGCCCAAAAGTGGCAGGAGAAGATGGTCGCTCTGGACTTCCTCGACACTCTAGTTCGCACTGCCCCTACCCAGATGTCCGTCCGTGTCCCCGATCTGATTCCCGTCGTTTCCGAGTCCATGTGGGATACCAAGAAGGAGGTCAAGGAGCGTGCTTACCAGACCATGGAGCTTCTGTGCTCTCTAATCGTCAATCGTGATATCGAGAAGTTCATTCCTGAGCTAATCAAGTGTATTGCCAAGCCTGAGAACGTCCCCGAGACTGTCCATCTTCTGGGTGCTACCACTTTCGTTACCGAGGTCCAGGAGCCCACTCTGGCTCTGATGGTCCCTTTGCTAGATCGTGGTCTCGTCGAGCGTGAGACTGCCATCAAGCGTAAGTCTGCTGTCATTATTGACAACATGTGCAAGTTGGTCGACGACCCGAACATTGTCGCCGCTTTCCTGCCCAAGATGATGCCCGGCCTACAGAAGAACTACGAGAACCTGGCTGATCCCGAGGCTCGTGAGAAGACTCGCCAGGCCCTTGATACCCTTATCCGTGTCGGTGATGTCAAGGATGGAAAGATCCCCGAGCCCCGCGCTGATGGTTCTCTAAACATTGTCCGCCCCAAGATCGACTCTGTCCTCGGCGCCAAGGCTGCCAATTCCGATGATATTGTCCAGTACATCTCTGCCATTGCCGGTCAGCTCATTGATGAGAAGGTTTTCGAATCCCTTATCTGGATTGAGAACCTGAAGCCCTACGTCGCCAGCATTGTTGGTGATAAGGATGCTCAAGCTACCGTCGACACCATTCGCAAGACGACTCTGCCTGATAGCATTGGCGGTGCTGGCGCTGAGGAGGATGATGAGGAAGGTGAGGATCTGTGCAACTGCACTTTCTCTCTCGCCTACGGTGCTAAGATTCTTCTCAACCAGACCCACCTGCGTCTAAAGCGTGGCCAGCGCTACGGTCTTTGCGGTCCAAACGGTTCTGGAAAGTCTACTCTCATGCGTGCCATCAACAACGAGCAGGTTGAGGGATTCCCTAAGCAGTCTGAGGTCAAGACCGTCTTCGTCGAGCACGACCTGGACTCTGCCGATACTGAGATGACCACCATCGACTGGACTATGAAGAAGCTGGCTGATGCTGGTGTCCTCAGCACCCGCGATGATGTCATCAAACAGCTCACTGATTTCGGTTTCACCGAGCAGATGATTACTGGCGAGATTTCCGCTCTGTCCGGTGGTTGGAAGATGAAGCTGGCTTTGTGCCGTGCCGTTTTCGAGGCTCCTGATATCCTGCTTCTGGATGAGCCTACTAACCATCTGGATGTGAAGAACGTCAAGTGGCTAGAGGATTACCTGTGCAACTCTCCTTGCACCTCCATCATCGTCTCTCACGACTCCGGTTTCCTCGACAATGTCTGCCAACACATCATTCACTACGAGCGCTTCAAGCTCAAGCGTTACCGTGGTAATCTGGCCGAGTTCGTCAAGAAGTGCCCTTCAGCCAAGTCTTACTACGAGCTGGGTGCCTCTGAGATGGAATTCTCTTTCCCGGAGCCCGGTTTCCTCGAGGGTGTTAAGACCAAGGCTAAGGCCATTCTTCGTGCCACCAACATGACCTTCCAGTACCCTGGTACTACCAAGCCTCAGATCTCCAACATCTCCTTCCAGTGCTCGCTAAACTCTCGTATTGCTGTTATCGGTCCCAACGGTGCTGGTAAGTCGACTCTGATCAACGTCCTGACCGGTGAGCTGGTTCCCACCATGGGTGAGATTTACCAGCACGAAAACATCCGTATTGCCTACATCAAGCAACACGCATTCGCCCACATTGATCACCACCTAGACAAGACTCCCTCTGAGTACATCCAGTGGCGTTTCCAGACTGGTGAGGATCGCGAGACCATGGATCGTGCCAACAAGATCGTCACCGATGCTGATGAGCAGGCCATGAACAAGGTCTTCAAGGTCGATGGTACTATGCGCCGCGTCATTGGTATCAACTCTCGTAGAAAGTTCAAGAACTCGTACGAGTACGAGTGCTCTTTCGCTCTGGGTGAAAATATTGGCATGAAGAACGAGCGTTGGGTTCCCATGATGTCTGCTGACAACGCCTGGTTGCCCCGTTCCGAGCTGCTGGCTTCTCATCAGAAGATGGTCGCTGAGGTTGATATGAAGGAGGCTTTGGCCTCTGGTCAGTTCCGCCCTCTAGTCCGTAAGGAGATTGAGTCTCACTGCGCCAACTTCGGTCTGGATGCTGAGCTAGTTTCTCACTCCCGCATGAAGGGTCTATCCGGTGGTCAGCGTGTCAAGGTTGTCCTGTCTGCCTGCTCATGGCAACGCCCCCATCTGATCGTTCTTGATGAGCCCACCAACTACCTGGATCGTGATTCTCTAGGTGCCCTTTCCAAGGCTCTGCGCAAGTTCGAGGGTGGTGTCATCATCATTACTCACTCGGCTGAGTTCACCAAGGACATCACTGAGGAGGTCTGGGCCGTTCTGGACGGTAAGATGACTCCCTCCGGTCACAACTGGGTCCAGGGTCAGGGCTCTGGCCCTCGTCTGACCAAGGCTGAGGGTGAGGAAGAGGACAAGTTCGATGCCATGGGTAACAAGATTGTCACCACCAAGAAGAAGGCCAAGCTGACTTCTAGCGAGGCCCGCAAGAAGAAGAAGGATCGCATGGCCCGCCGCAAGCGTGGTGAGGAGGTCTTTAGTGACGAGGATGACATCTAAACACATCAACCGCCTTTAGTGTTTATCTTGTTATCTGATTTTTTTTGTCGCTGAGTCACTCATGTTTCGTGATCAGTGATTGTTCATTACTCGTTTCCACCTCCTCTTTCCTTGCCGTTTTTTCTCTTCTTAGATAATGGCCGCTTTCGCTGTGTTCTTCTTGGTTTTTGCGGTGCTCTTGTGATGATTTGTTTTCGAGATGCGGGCGCAGGGCAAATAGAACCGACTCCCAAGCGAGACGGAACGGAGGATATATTATATACAGGTCTTGAGTTTGCGTAGTTAGTCAAAAGGAAAGGGATTGGCAGAGAAGGATTCATAATTTTCGGGAGGGTTTGCAAAAAAGTGATTTTATTTTCCAACTAAGTTCTTCAACAAGATGTGTGTGTCCTGCATGAGTGTATAGTTATGCCAAATTTCTGAAGATTGTATGTACTCCAAGTTTGTAGCTCATAACCCTAGTTTCCTATGTACTCGTCACTGTTAACCCTATGATCACATGCTCACAGTTTCTTTCGGTAAATCGTCGGCAAATTACACAGTAATGAAAGCTGTCGCAACTTTGCTATTAAGGTAGGTGCAACTAAAAGAAAAGCTTACTTATCACGACTTGATGTTAGTAAGGAACTCCTACTTCTTTTCTTTACTCATGACAAATCTGATCTCTTCAACATCGACATCAATCAGCTCGACATCGTCCGCCGATCCATTTGCTCGCTCCAGCTTGCGGTCGGTCATCTTCAGCGGTTCCGCGCGAAACGATTGAAGATTCGAGATGATGATGCGCCAATCTGCGCGCGTCCTAAATCTACAACTAATACCCTCCGCGGATGTTGATGCAATTTCGCATCGCACCAAGGTCATCGACAGCCACCTGTCCCATCTTGAAGAGCTTCTGAGGAGCTCCCGGGCAGTCGATATCAGTTCATTGCCCGGTATCAGTAGTACCCGGGAAGAGCTTGCAGCACAAGCTCCAAAAGTTCGCAACGTCATGCGCAAAATATATTTCCAACTGCCGCTATTCCTTCGCAATACACCCGATGTCAAAAGCATTGTTTCCAAAGAAGATACACCTCTTCTCGATATGGTGGCAAGGTTTCTTCTAGGACTGCCTGAGATAAGCCGTCGATTCGGACTCATTCTCTCCAAGCACGATCAAGAGACAGTCAAGAATATCGGTGGAGACGTTAGAGACCTGCTTTCTGGGAGATGTCCAGCTAGCTTCGTGGAACCCGAAGCTGTCTCGGCTGAGGACTGCCTAGAGTACATACCTGACACACCACCATTATCAGGCCCGGATCCTGTGGCAGACTCGCTCGAACTTAGACACACCTGGAACTTCCCGCAAACACCTCTAGAAATATCGTCTTCTGTCTCTAGTGATGACGACAGCGACGAAGAACCGACATCCGCCTATTCTGTCGAAGATGACGATGAAGACGAAGTTTGTCTTGTACCCGACTCGGAGCTCTTTAAATGTGCTGACTTCATACCATCACCGCGAAGTGAACTGGCAACTATACATACGGATGATGCCGAAGATGCATTTTCATCCCTAGTCATATCCACAACCGCCCACGATCAGATTACGGCAACTAAGAAACAGCTTGAGCTTGAGGCAGCCGCTGAACGAGTTCGGGTGGAGAAGGAATTACGAGCTTCTGGAAAGCTTCGTGATCCCCGTGGCGCGCTCTTCCCAGATGGTCATTGTGCCCGCAAATTCACAAAGCCATTAGCTGCGGCTATGCGTGGAGATATTTCTGCGGCACAGAAGTTGTTCCCCCTTGAAAGGCCTGGTCTTGAGATAACACTGACCCAACATGATTTTAGCACTCTTGTAGCTTCGTGTGCGTGGCTCAATGATTCCATCGTTGATTCCTCGCTTGGTGCTCTTGACCGTTTTGCTAATTTGAGGTCTGGGGCTATTAACTACCCCAAAAGCTCAAATCGCAGCGTGTTGATCATGGGATCGTTCTTTTTCCCGACGCTGGTCAAGAATGGCGGACAACGTACAGAACGCACGCTAAGTCGTAAGGGTGTAACACCAGCTGTATTTATGAAGTTAGAGACAGTTTTAATTCCAGTATGTCGGTCATCCCACTGGACTCTTTTAGCTATTCAGCCACAGGCTAAGCATATCACACACATGGATTCATTGAATCCTCGAGGGGATCCGCGTATGCTAGAAACAGTAACTACCTGGCTTCGAAATCTTCTTGGTGACTTGTATGCGCAGGATGAATGGTCACGTGTTACTATCGATGCGCCAGTTCAGACCAACGGCTATGATTGCGGCGTGTTCACCATATTAAATGCTATCAGTTTGGTACTTGGGATAAAGCCTGACATGACATACAACGCTGCTGATATGACAGAGCACCGATGGCACCTAGCTGCTATGCTGATCAACGGTGGTTTCCATAATGAGTTTGATCTAAAAGATCTATGAGCGTATGGCATAACAAGACAATATATCTTACCTGATTTTGTTTTCGTTTTTCATGGTCTATAAAACTTTTGGTTACTAGCAAGGAGTCAGTCAATTTTTCAACGCTAATTCGTGGGTCTTGTTTTTTTGTTCTGCATATCATGGGTTTAGGGTAAAGCTGGAGTTTCATATCCTGATGGTTGGTCAAATTTTTCTCTCATTCTCATATAATACAAGTCATTTATTCATCGTATTGTTGAACAATCAAGAACAAGACAATAGTTATAAGTCGTATATCAACGCCTATGAATATCGTTACTGGACAGCCTAAACCTATGACAGCAGGGCTTTCATGTGCACCTCCAATACAAAATTTCAAAAGAGACAAAATGACCGGAGACGTATAATGTAGACTTGAAAAGGTACTCTCTATATCACACACGCATTATAAGATAAAGGAAACAGTCTCGTCATATTTAACTTCTGATCGAGTAATGAGTTAAAAAAAAAAGAAAAGGAAACGAAACAAACCGGACGAAAGACAAACCCTTACTTGACCGACAAAAATAAAAGAATAATACAAAGAGCTGAAGAGGAAGCACAAAACCGTAAGACAAAGAACATATACATACTGGAACACATCTTATACTGCCGGTCAATATTTTGTTCCGCTGACGTTATCTCCGCCAGCTAGATATGATGATTTGGGTAATTACCATCATTGATTAATTGAATGATGTTTTTAGAGGAGTAAGATATATTTTAATTCTATTATTAGGGATGATCAGATGGTTTTGATCAGGCATAGTAGGTATCACACACTATTAAGAGACTACTAGACCCAGGCATTATTCAACAAGTCCAAAAAGCCTATAGTATCAGTTAATTGTTACTATGTACTGAATAGCCTAGTTTTATTTCTCTTCTCTTATATGAAAAGAAAAGGCAACAACTTCATCAGTCAATATAAGTTCAATTCTATTATGTATTGAAGAGGCCCAGTCCTGTTGCCTATGATAAAGCCAACAATTGGTGACAGTGCTTGCCCCAAAACCATAGCTACCGAATATTCAGGTAATGCAGGGCTCAAACTGAAGGTACTACATCAATATCTATAAATATATATTGACAGCTTTTGCTTGGAGCTTCCAACCAATTCTCTTGCCTGTTATAAATCTGAAACTAGTGCTATACCCTATACTAGCCTATGACTTAGAGCAACATTATGCTACATGTTATCATTTGGGTAATTGCTAGATCAGTTGGTTTTGACTAGACGTAACAAGTATGACAATATGTGCAGTAGCCCTTGTATCCCTAGACCATGACTTTCGACTTAATAAATAGTTTATTGATACAGCTTATTGACTTGGAGTAATGAGTATGAAAAAAAGGACTTGGTAAGCGGTAGCCGATAGCGCGTAATAAAGCGTTCATACCTTCATCTGCCTCTTCACTAGTAAGATAAGTTATATAAAGCAAGCGGCGCAGAGCCGCGGGGAATTTTCCAATACATTTTTTTGATATCTCGTGATGTATATAATTGTGATATGGGGTTTATGATATAGGGTGTTGATGATTGATTACTAGGCTCTCTGAGTTTATGATGCGTTGTCTTCACTTGGACATGCATAATCAATCTGATGACTGGGATATCTTATTCAAAGCAGAATTAAACTAAGTGATTAACCAGTTACTACTACCAACACTAGTTTCTATCTATTAAAGCAAGGCTGAAATGATCTGTTGTAGTAGAATGAATATATAGTCCTGGCCGTATCAGTAGCTGAACAGTATAAAATTGGGGTGACTCCATTAATTCAGAAGAGCCAATATATTAGTGCCAAGGTAACACTATAAAAGCCACCAAACAGAAATATATCAAGTACTACTATAACAGATCAACATATCCGTCTATTGTAGCAAATCACTGCCGTACAGAAACACTGAGTGGAGAACTTATCTTAATTTGCCGGGATGCATGTTTCTGGTCTTGGTTCGGGTAGTTTGAAGGAATTCCAAATGTTCTTACTAACTATTCATGTTACCAAGGACAAGCATCTTCATGACTTTGAGCATTAGTACTTGCTACCTGGGTAGTCCATGCTGAAGATGGGTCGTCAAATAGACTTTTTTTTGTCATATCTACATATCAAGGTAAGGTCTTTCTGGAGTTATCAAATGTGATAGTTTGGGGTCGGTTGATCAGCCGTAAGGTCTCCTTGTAAGTTGTATTAGGTTGAGGTAACGGCCAAAAGTGTGATACAAGTCATGATCAGCATGTTAGACAACTCGGCTATCTTGTACATTTATCAGTGATAATCCTATACAATATTGTGTGCTCCGTAAATAGTTGGTCGGCGACTAACACATCATCGTAGAGGAGTAACATCACCAACTATGTGAATATAAGTGCTCGATTCAATACTCTCTTGGGAGTAATTGCTAAGCCTAGTAGCATGATGTTGATATGTACGTATAGTCACAGGATGATAATGATGTTGGCAGATAAGGTAAAGATACCGAAGTTCACGAAACAACTCAAAGATAACTGCTATGTTGCCCGTAAACGAGACATATTCGTTTCAGGATTGCTGCTAGTGCATGACGCGTCATGCGATATGCTATAACTTGAGGTTTCATTATATATACTACGGTAATTTAAGCTGGATGCTTACTAGTAGTTTAAGCTAGACGGCGCTGTTCACTGAAACACAGCAGTTCCATGGCTTGATACAGGTTGTTCTCCTCTTTTCTAAGCTGAGCTAATTTGGATTCGGGACTGGAATTGCAATTTCTCAACATCACCTAGCAGTCGATCGTATCTTGTTATCTGAGCACCAACGATCATACAAATAGAGACCTTTTGTTTATTTTCTGTCTTCTCTGCCAGTTGTTTGCCCTTGGCTGCCGCGAACCCTGCCTTACATGACACTACATATTAGCGTTATTGCGCTATGACGCTCTGACAGCAAAGTACCCATTATGATAACCTTTTGTAGTTGTCCGGTGTTCGGGGGACCCGGCCAGCTCGAAAGTTAACGAGAAAACTGTAGCACTGCCAGCCAAATGTAGCTAGAAAGTGTCGGTGCTTGTTCAGCGATGACACGGATGTAGTGGTAGAAGCGCTAGATGAGAGCTTATTGAGTACAATGTGTGGTCTGTTGGGCTGGTTACATCGCTAACGGATGTAAATGCTGGAGCTAACGAAAACCCCGATGAAAAATGACAACAGCATCTGCTGGTCTATCAAATGCCGAGAGCCCGCTGGTTTCGGCCGTGGAGTTTGGGCAGTCCATGTGAGTGACTGAATATATGTTGAAGATGCGATCAAGAAGAGAAAAAGATAGCAATAAAAATAGAAGTGAATATCGATTTCTTTATTCCTCCTCCATCGTTAAATTCCTTAGAGCTCTCTCGCCTCTGAATTGACACTTATTGCCTATAAGTCACGTGCTATATCTTATTAGTCAGCGCCACTAAATGAAGGGTCTATTCAATGATATTGTCACACATTAGATTACTTGTGCAGCATTACCACAGGGAAGTTAAAGAGGCATATCGGTTCTAAACGTCTCGACAATATCGGAGGGGGTTTAACAGCCTTACTAGGTTACTTGATGTCACATAAGAGGTAACATAACGCTGTTACATATGGCACAAAGCCTCAACGGACTTATAACTCTCGGATTAATTACTAACTTGTAAAACTTCCTTGATTGTGGCAGAGTACGACAAATACACATGCTTGAGCTATAAGTGATACAGCAACGGTACTTGCTTTTCTAAAGGTCCACTGGAAAGTTGGGTTACCATTGGAAATACGACTCTGCTCGTAATAGTAGGAGCAGTGTCCCTGTAATGAGCACAGCGGTAATGATCCAAAGTTCCGATCAATCACATGGCCCTAGACATAGATTTGTACTGACCAGTGTGCCTTGGTAGTATAAGTGAGGGGTAAAATCAGTACAACTATTGCTGGTAGCGGAAGTGTGTTGACAAGTGGTTGTGCTAGGTAATTGTCAAGTGACTAGATTGGGGTAGTATTGTACGTAAAAATTGGCTTGGGATAACTCACAGGGCTTCACTTAGACGCACCTCTTTGGTTCAATCAGAGCTGTGAGCCAAGACTTGTGGAGAAGAAACACGAGAGACAAATATTTAGAGTACGTAAGATTTGACAAAGTAGGAACAAGGCATGTAGCGGCTTACTGTCCAAAAACGTGAAAACCCCTAAAAGAACCAAAAAAAAAAAACCTTTGATACAGTGATGCTTATCTACTATGGCGAATCCCTAGAAAAGTTTGCACATGATATGAAGCCACGTAGCACATCGTGTTTATTTTTTGTTGGAAACGGCTTCGCCTGTTTCTCACCGTCTATTTACCGCGAGCTCGTACTAGTTCGCCGATGTCCTTTTTGCTTAGTAGATGCATGGGTTAGGTTAATTATTTACGATATAAAAGCATTGATCGTTGTTGACAGGCAGAAAAAAAGCTCATAGCCTGAAGGATATCATCGGCCTGTGCCATGAGAGAATATCCCTTTCCGCAGTGGATTCGCTTTTTATATATATTGATTTATCAAACTTGAAGTATAACAAAGTAGTAATTCCATATACTAAACTAGTTTTATGGCAGCAAAGTTGCATTTTCTTAATATATATGTTAGGGTTTACAATATAGATCCGTCGTTTAGTGGTTAATGTACAGAACAACAACACGTCAATACTGACAGCTATAATGACAGTGACAGTAAACTGTACGGTAGCTCACCAAGTCGGCCAGAAACAGTACAATGTCACAGAGACGTAAGATGAGTATGCTGGCAAAGGGAATCAGGAGCTGGATGGAAGATGAACCAAGGCTTCCATGCAGCATTCTGTGCATATTGATGGAGGTTTATTTTTTCGATCGTTCATTTTATCAAGTTTCTAGAATGCATATTGGCGGTGTTAAACGCCTTCTATGTGTGTGTGTGGTCACTAGAAAATCTAGCGGCATAACGCTGCTAATTATCTTGTGTCCTGCTACACTAATATCATATGCCGTGATTGGGTGTATGGCGCATTTAATTGTTAATGGTGGCTAGGAAGGGTTAACATGACATTACTGAAACAAACATCCGTTGTATTTACTTACTTGGTCTGGATGAGACGATGTGAATTTATAGTTTATTTATACAGATAATATTTTTTGAGCATCTCATTCATTTATTCAAATATCATTAGAGACTCTAGCTGACTAGTGCTGAGGATGGGGAGAAAGAAGCCCAGAAGCTATTTTACTAACTACGTTATGACTTAGTACTTAGTCACAGGGGGTATACCCTTGTTGCATAGACATGATGCCATTGCCCCTTGCTCAAGCGCTCTGACTGAATGGGATATTCTACTTTCTAGAGCAGAGACAAGGCTTTATTATCATCAGCAGCAAGCTGATGCATGAAGCCACAAATCGATTACATCGCCGAGGAAGAGGAGAATACTAATGCTAATCGAAACTCGATCGTGCAGATGTAGAGTGGAAAAGGGCCATTGATATTTAGCGGATAGGACATCGAGTTATATAGCCAAGTACAACATACAGTTGCCAAATGGAATCAATCCAACGAACGACGTCTTCTAGGCCTTCTAGAGCCGCCATCAAGAAATCCTCGCCACCGCTCACTCTGTCTTCACGGCAATTTGTTCTCTAGTTTCTTTGTTTATTGATTAAGGTTCTTTTGCCTTTTGGGGTTACTTTTCATATGCACTCTTTTTTTTTCGTTTCTTTTTAGGGGAAATTGACTGGCTCCTCAGGTGGCCTGTGCCAAGAGAAACTTACTTGCAGAAATTTTCTTCCGCGTCTCCTTCTCACAAGAAGTTCGTTATCTGATTGGCTTGCCCCGTTCGGCGTACAGCGAAGCAGCCACGTACTTAGCCAGTGTTTGTTTAGTTACACTAATTCCTGTCGCAGTGCCCTTGTGCTGGCAGACGCTTTTTTGGGCGTAAGCAACCTTCAAATCCACACTGATGGCATCGCAAGTAATTTGGCACAGGTTGGCCCGTGGTGCATACTTTAGCTCGTTCTTTTGTTAATTCCATCTCCCCTATCAGAGAAATGGCCCGGTCTCTCGCTCCGGCCTTGTACTAAGAAGCCGCCCGCACGGAGAAGGGAGTTGAGAACGAAACCTGAGAAAACATACCAAAAAGACTCTACTGCCTTGATTGCTATCTTTTTTTTATTGTCATTAGATCATTATCGTCCAAGCTTGCGGGTTCACAGGGAAAGAACAAATCCGAAGGCAGGCACGGACTTGGACTCGAACTCATCCTACTTGAATGGCAGAAAAACAGTTTCTTTCACATGTTGCGCCTTCTAGAAGACGCCGTTTCCGCACCTTCCTTCTAGTTGTGCTGAAACTTACATCATTCATAACCCATCGACATCCCCCATTCCGTTATCAATCAATGACTTTGCAACTTTGTTCTGATTGGTTTTTTTTGTACTTACTTCTATTATATTTTACTAGTACTACAACTGCCCTTGATCACAACTTGCTCAACAAGAACAGTCCAATATACTATTACTACTACTACCACTAGTGCTACTACCATCAGTCTAGTTCTTGCCCGCTTTGTGACCCGCCGTTTCAAAAATCCTACACACGTCGATCTCTTTCTCTGTCTCTTTAGGCTTGTTTCTTTATACTAATCGCACGCTTTGCCCTCCTACTCTTTTTCTCCCATAATTTTTTTTTTCTTTGAAAAAGGGCCATCCTTCTCAAAGGTACAATAATGCCTAGACCCGTTCACAGCCGCTACGCCAACAATCTCAGCCCATATCTTCCACCATCATCTCGAGAAAGCTCTCTCAGTGCTGTTTCCTTGTGCGAAGACTCTGCATCCTCAGCGTCTACCACTTCTAGGCCTTGTAGCGCCCGCCTTTCGTCCATCATGGCTCCCCGTCCTAAACTACAGGATGTGCTCAAGAACCGCGCGCCTCCTCCATTCACGCTTGGCGCTTTCATGGCCTATCTCTCGCACAACCACTGCCTTGAAACTCTAGAGTTCTCGCTAGATGCTGAACAGTACCGCTTGGCGTATGTCCGCAACCTCGAGCGCAGCGGTTCCTTCTCGCCTCACGACGTCGAACACTTGACCAAGCAATGGGAGAAGCTTCTCCACGTCTATCTCATGCCATATGCTTCCCGCGAGATCAACATTCCCGCATATGTCAAAGAACCCGTCCTGGCTATCGACTACCTAGTCGAGCCACCACACCCCGACTCGCTGTCGGCCATTGTCTGCGTGGTTCATGAGCTCATGACCGACTCATTACTGGGTCCCTGGGTCAACAGCATCGCTCCCGTGTCTCCCCTTTCCTCGACTGACGATTCCCGCGACAAGCTGTCTCCTCAATCAATCTACACCCATAGCCGCTCTACCAGCAACAACAATACTCGCTTTGAGCACCCATCTATGCAAGATCTCATGACACCGCCAACTACCCCCCCGCTGTGCGAGTGGATGCTTGGAGGTTCGCCGCCCAGTAAGAACAACAGTAGTTGGCGCAAAATGGGTGCTAAGCTCGGCTTAGCCAAGAAGAAGAAGACCGGAGCACCGACTTTGAATGTTGACGTGCCTTACTATTGAATCACTTTCTCATGGACGGCGATTATCGCTCAGCCATTCCCCCTTTTCTTATCTTTTCTTACCTTTGTTCTCCTTTCACCGCTAGTACTCAAATAGCTGAGACTACTTAGCGCATGAGATACCATGAGCACGACCTTCTCTGCTTTCGTTTGTCTTTCTTTCTGCTTTCTTTCATACATATATCCACGTTTTCATGGTTTGTTTTCATTTTTTGTCTATGTCATCATGAAGAACAATCATTTCTTCAACTTAGGTTTGGTTACAGAACACCAACTCAGGATCATCTCGTTACGTATGAGATGATCGCTTTGCATATTTACATATTGGCGGCATATCATTTGCTTTTCCTGTCACGTACATTTAGTATAGTTTTCCTTTTCTTTATTTTCCTTGTAATTACATCATATGTCGATGAAGCGTCGTACCCTGCATTTCCAATGTAATTTACTTTTATCTTCATGAAACCATATAATCCCAATGTTCAACAAATTGTTGTTTATTCGCTTCTATTGTTCTAGCTCCGAAGAGATGATGCTTTTAAGTTGCTGCAGGCGTTCCCGCGAAACCGCCCTCAAGTCTGCGGCCATCCCATGTTGGCCTGCATTTTTTGACAGCTCAAATGCGATGTTGTGTAGCGTTCTTCTTAGTTCTTTGAGTGTTCCTTTTGTCTCTCAAACTAATAGCCTACACGCACAGATAGCAAGTACCGAAGCGAGACTACAATAATGAGTAATAATACCAAGCGCAGTAGGAGAGAGATACCTGTTGAAAACACAGGCAAAGGGCAGAGAAAGTTGTTATATTCTTTTTGGCCGTTGTACCTCGCAAATGAAAGAACCCTAAAGCTAGTTATAGTGGAACTACTAGCAACACACTGATTGAACACTTATTGCTAATTAGCTCATAGGGCAGCCGCATTGTTGAGGCCGGCCTAGGAAGGCAGGCAAAAGAAGGTTTACATAGTACAACACGACAGAAAGAAAATCGAAGTGCGGGGTGTTTAAAAACAATATTCATTTGATGGATTGTCATCTAGTAACAAATAAACGACTCGAGAGTCAGTCAATAGAAAGAGCGTTTTCTTTCTCGCGAAATCGGATGATTTGGGCTACTATTAAGGATATATTGCAGTTGCCACAATAGTCAGCTACATTTATACGACTCTAACTGACCATCACCACTACTACACCAAAATCACACCTTTTCTCATCGTAAGATCTACATGTTGCATTCATAATAGTCAACAGTAGTTTATCAATATATTTTTTCAAATGTAATACATTCAGGTCTATCGATCTATGGGGACGGGCAGCAATTAAGAAAATAATGATTAATACATGTTGAGGAATGAAGAAGATAGAAGAAGAAAAACACCCCCAGAAATCTATACTCCGCATGAGATGAATGTCATGACGGTAGCCATAGTTGTTCCAAACATGATGCAGAAACCAATCAAAGATGCTAATACACAATCCTCCAAACACCTCGCAAGGCAACCCGCGCCTGTATAACAAAGCCATGAAATCCCAAACATAACATGGATAGTAATTAGTGCAGAGAAAGAATCAAAAGAGCAGATTCTCGAAGAAAATAGGAACAGTCGCTTTAACAACAGGAAACAAAAGAAAACCAAGGCCATAATATATATCTTAAAAGGCCAAGTAAAAAATTGTGTAGAATCGAGTCCCTGGGGAATCTAGGGCTGACAAGACAAAACCAGTCCAATCCACTGTGTATATAACAAGTAAGAATAAGAAAATAGCGCCACACCAAGTTTGAAATGTAGACAAGACCAGATATTGTACACTCAAGTACGGTAAGTTTGACATATATGATTACCAGTACAAAGAGTTAATGTGTTTAGAGGTTGGCCAGTAAACCGGCCTCGACCTCTTTGCGGGTAGAAGACAGAAGAGACTTCGCCAGGCCCATAGACTCAAGGAATTTGACAGACTCAGTCCATTCAATAGCCTGGCGCTTAGAATCCCACTTAAGTTCCTCAGTCATGATGTCAATGACCTTGGGCAGAGCCTCCAGGGCAGCCTTCGCGTTCAGGAAGGACAGACGCGTACGGCGAGCCAGGACATCGACGGCAGTCTGGGCATACTCGGAGCGAACAGCATAGCGGACCTCACCATCGACGAAAGGGTACAGAGCAGATATGCGCTCACCGCGGACAGGGTAACGCTTGTTGGTAGCCTTGCACAGCTGAGCAACAGCCCAGGCACGATCACCGTAGTTCTCGGCTAGGTGCTTGGCAACATCAGTCTCCAGACCAAAGTTTTGGATAAGAGGAATGAACAGAGTTTGACTGAAGCCGTGGGCGCCGATCAGACGGACATTGTGAGTCTGGCAGTTACCGTCCAGGATAGCGGCATCGTCGACGGCATCAGTGCCAGAAATACGGGGAGCCTTCTCGATAGCAGAAGTAGGCAGCTTGAAGGCCTCGATAGAAGAGTCGACGCAGTCCTCAGCCATCTGGCGGTAGGTAGTCCACTTTCCACCGGCGCAGGTAACCAGACCGGAGGGCGAGATATCGACCAGGTGGTTACGGACCAGAGACTCGGTGTTCTTAGCCTTGGGATCCTTTACTAGAGGCCGGATACCGGACCAGGCAGCCAGGACATCATCACGACCAACGTGGATATCGGAGCCGAGATAGCCGCGGACCTCTTTCAGAATCCACTCAATGGCCTTGTCCTCGGGGATAGGACTAGGTGAAATGCCACAAGGATCGTCGGTAGTGCCAGCGATGGTGTTTCCTTGCCAAGGCAGGAAGAAGACAACACGGCCATCAGAGGTTGAGGGGTCGATAAGGCCCATGTTCTTGGGGCTGAAGTAGCCGGGCAGAATAATGTGTACACCAGACGAAGGAGACACTATGTCACGAGCAGTGTTGTCATCCATGGAGCGGATGGCATCAGAGAAAGGACCAGTGCAGTTGACAACACACTTGGCACGGATAGAGATGGGCTCGGGCTTCTCGCCGTTCAGCTCAGCAACCTTGTCAATGACAGTGGCTCCTACCAGGTTGCCCTTATCATCCTTGAGGAGCGAGGTGACCTCGGTGTGGTTAGCAACAGTGGCGCCATATAGAGCAGCGGTTATGGCCAGCGATACGTTCATGCGCGAATCATTGTGTGTACCATCGTAGTAGACTAGGGCGCCAACCACGTCTTCGGCATTCAACATAGGGAAGGCCTCGATGGCCTTGGAGCGAGTTAGGAAGTACGAACTCTCGATACCCTCGGAACCAGCCAGCAGATCATAGGCCTTGGTACCAGCCCAGAAGTAAGGGGCCTTCCACCATGAATTGATTGGGAGCATGATGGGCAGCCACGAGCTCAGGTGAGGCGCAGTTTGAAGAAAGTACTTCCGTTCCTTGAGAGCCTCGCACACTAGCTCGTACTGAGCATAATCCAGGTTCCAGACAGCTTTCTCCAGGTAACGGACGCCACCGTGGACCAACTTGGTTGACTTGGAACTCGTACCAGACGAGAAATCATCACGCTCAACCATTGCGACCTTGAGGCCACGAGTCACGGCATCTAGGGCAACACCAGCACCAGTGGCACCGCCACCAATGACCAACATATCGTACTCGGCATTGGGGTCAGAACCGTTGATAACAGCAGCACCGCGCTTACGCAGCTCGGCCAACTGTTCAGTGCGGCTCTTGACGCGAGGGAAGCTGGGGAGAATAAGCTTGCCAGAAGCATCATAGATAGGCGGCACAACAGCCGGACCATGGCCAGGGATGTTCTGAGGCTTGACAGTCCAGTACAGGAGACCAGCACCAGCAACACCGAAAGCCGATGTGGCAGCGATGCGGCGCATGGCAGTACGCGAACGAAGCAATTGGGACATGGTGGAATATGTGTATGTGTAAGAGTGTGAATGTGGAGAAGATGGAGACAGAAGAAAGAGTCAAGAGCGGCTCTTTAGTTTTCTTCTTCTTTTCTTTGGGAGGGGGGATTGTGCGGAAATAAGGCTATATATCGCAAGCGATCCAGCTAATAACAGCAACGGTTTACTATGTAGGCGAGAATGAAAGAGGTAAGATGGGGCTAAAGGAATAAGGAAAAAAAAATTAGAAGATGGAATAGGAGGCGGATGTTATGAACAATAAGAATAACGGCAGCTGAGAGTCTCTAATTCCGCAATAAAGTATAAATTGATTCAAAGAACGAGAGAAAAGAGAAAAGACCTCCGAGGGGGGGGGGGACAAACGGGATGTCAATAGAGTATTTATCTTGGTAACGGAGATAGATAAATAAACAATGAGGGAGGGGTATTATTCTTTATTTTAATTCTGAGATCAAGAAAAGATAAATTGATAAAACAAAGGATACAAATTGGCGAATTGAGAAATAAGATTGTAGTCAGCAGCAACAAGGTAATACGGATGGATAGGAAACAACAGCAACAAGATGGATTAAAGAAGAGAAGAATTAGAATGATAAAAGTCCACGATATATATCGAAATTGGACTAGGTCCTATGGCAGGACAAGGGCTGTTTGTTTTGCTACTCAAATAGGCAATAGACCGTGTGAATTGAGCAAATCAACGAGACGAGAAGCTAGAGTCCTATAAGATGGTACTATTAAAAACGTCCGAGTAGAATCAGCAAAAAGGAAGATGTGTTGAATTAGAGAGGTTTTGAGAAAGGAATTGATCACGGAATTGAAGATGAGTCCATGTTTAATAAGCAAAGATAGTGAAGGTCAGATTGAAATATGATAGTAGTAATAGAAAAGGCAGGTGCGTATGGATTTGGCAGACTTTGGACGAGTTGAGGAACAGTGAAAAGTTTGCCAATTTGATTAGAGATTACTAATTGTGGACAGAGCTCCTAAAGTAGAGCTTTAAAACTAGTTAGCACAACTTCTATTTCTGGTTCTAGAATCTGACAAAAACTCGTCCCCGCTGAGCTCTGAGGCAGTTTCCCCCGTCCCTCGGTAGGAGCTTGGGTTATCAGATGAGTTTAGTTAGAGTTCTGCCTTTTCATTTAGCACCGGCTGCAAAAATTTTACTCTGTGTTGCCACCTAAGTGACTGCTCTTGTTCTAGTGACATATATAGATGTCTCTATGGTTTTACTTGTGAACAGATTCGTAAGTCGTTCTTGTTATATCTAACTGGTATCTATTTCCCGTGTAGTGACCCCCCAAAACTCTCACGATGTATCACAACAAATTGGTAGCAACTTTATATACATAGTAATATTCACAAAGTTACAGCCAAAAAAAAAAATCAAAACTAATAATACATACGAAATCTGGATCGCTGCGTATTGCTAGTTAAATGCAACGAAACCCCAGCAATTTTTTTTTAATGAGGGACACCATCTGGAATCCAGAGCGCTCAAAAGAGGTTAGCTTTTGAGGCTTGACAAGTGCTTAACCAGCTATACACTGTGATTGTGTGAAGGGGGAAGGAGAAGTATGGAGGCTTGTTCCTAGGTCGGCAAGGGGGTGGTTCCTGGAACGTTTAGGGACGATTACACGGGCTGCGCTGGGCTTAATGCTGGGCTTTGCAAGGTCACATGCAGCACGCAAAGATGGTCATGTGAACCATCAGAAAATACTGATTTTCCACGATACTTGTTCATACGGCAAGCAAAAGTGTTTTTGGGCGAAGATGGAAAAGAAAGAATACAAAATTGTACAATTAAAACAAAAAGGGGGGAGGCGGCGATTGGTTTGAGCCTGAGGTTTGTTTCGTTCAAGGAAACTACGCGCAGGAGCTGCAACAGTAATAATAATTATAGAATACAAAAGAGAAGGGAAGATAAGATGAGAGATCAAGTTATTTGGCTTAGAGCTTAAGCCTCGGTTTCCAAGCTTCTGTTCTGGAGTTTGGAAGTTCACTATGTAGAACTCTTACTTAACCCTTAGACATGTCCTAATAAGCACGATTCTTATAGAACGACGTTAATTGATGTCTATTTTGCCTTTAAATGAGTCTGCAATTATACATTTTCCACACCACACAGCAAGCAACCTCCTAATTAAGGCATACGCCATGACGAGCCGCGGTTGGATATATATAAGCCCTTCAGGTTCAAAGCATGATAGATATTGTGGTGAGAGCTGAAGTGTTGGTGGATGGGTGAAATGAGTGCGAGCTTTGGTTAGGTTACGCTGCAGGCAGTCCGTCGTCACTGTGACGGAAGGCTAGTATCAAAAGTATAAAGACACACACAAAGCCAGCAGACAAATAAATATGGTAGTCGTGAGACTCTAGTACGTATACTTACTTTTGATATACTAAAGAGTTTATGTTGGGCCTCAACCCCACGCCCGAGACAGAGCTCTGGGACTGGATTTCTGCTAACTTTTCCTATTCGAGTTAGGACTTGTAGTTAGTTTCAACCCTAGAAAATTCAAAGGTTTTAACAAGTAGAAAGTAAGAAAAGATAACACTATGGCACAACGGCCGTTCCTTTATATTGTAGTAGCAATAAGCAGAAATGAACATTACATATTATTCTTTCAGGAAACTTCGGAGGATCGTAGAACATAGATACGATCTAGACTGTCCAACTAATAGACCTAGAGCCCAATGCCCCTCTTCCTCTTGGCACAAGTGCATGATAAGTTGAATGCGACAACGGAGATCACGAGATGGTGACTGTTTCGAGCCAAAGGAAAACCTTGATCGGTCACGGGCTGATCGGACTTTTATCATTCTTTTTAATTCAAAATTACTGACCTGTTACTAAGTAGACAGCTTCAGCTTGCTCCCTCCATTCTTGGTTATGTGCCAAGAAACAAAGCTACCTAACCCATCTAAAGCTCCCCCTTGCACAACTCCCTTGAAGCCATTTCGGCTCCTTCTTTGCAAATAAATAATATAAACCGAACTATAATGCTCTCTGTCTCTCTTCTCATATACAAGACAACAATTATCGTAGAAATTCGTTGCATATCTTGCATAAAGGCCGAGTGTAGTATCCGAGGCCTAAATCAACTCAGCCTCAGCTCTGGCAAGAGCACATCCAAATAAAAGGAGCCTTCAATGAATCAATCAATAAAGAGACAGACAATACATGTGATCAAACACAAGCGATGTGCACATGAAGCACATCTGTTGCAGACGAGAACGAGTCACACCATTGTTTTCAAGTAGCCAATCGTAGCCTCATATCTGCGCACGAACTGACTTGAGATATAATGTTTTATCTTGTACTGTTAGCAATGCAAGTACTTGGTTCATCTGAGTTATGATAGTGATAACATAATACTACTACTACTACTACTACTATATCAAACTCCGCCCTCCGTTGGTAAAATGATCGTCGCCAAAGTCGTAAGCCTGAGATGGATGCCACACTACATATTTATACCCAACATAAAACGATGCCATGTTCATTTCCATTCGCCAAGTCATGGCCAATAGCCCGACTAACAGCAACATGGCGGTTAGGCCTCGATCGTTTGTGGAGTGTTTCATGCCCAGTCTTTTCTACCTTTTTCTTTTCTTATCTCTGTCCTGGTAGTACATCATCGTTTTTGGTACTCTGCTGTTGATAATAACTAAGCTGAACAATAATATACTAGTACTATAACATGTTCCCAAGACTTTGACCTTAACATGCTAAGTTGAGGCCACGACATTCACAAGGCTGCGGCACAGACAGAAAAGCGCACCCCTTACCTGCTTTATTGTTTCATGCCGATCCGGGATATTGGGCTAATATAATATGATCTAAGTTTGTATATAGAACTCTTTCCACCTGGAAAATTTCCTCTGAGAACATCCATCCGCAAATATCACCATCTCAAGCCTTATGCTCGTGCCTAGAAACGTCGCTGAAAATAACACCCACCCCAAACTATCAAAGTGGTATCATCATCGCTCGCATTGTAATATCCGGGAAAGTTTGCGGGGGGAGGGGGGTAATACTAACTATAGAATCAATGTACGAATAAAGATGGAATATGCTGGTAAAAGTTTTAGAGACACTTGCCATGCAGTACGTAGTGTACCTTGCCTGATAGGATCTTACTCCAGGTTCCGTAGATATTGCGAGTTGGTCCATAAAGTGTAACTCTACAAGCTGATATCACTTAAGATAAATGAACCCCTTAGCTTGTACGGCTGGCTGTGGTAGGCTGTACGATATAGTATATCGTTTATACTTGGTATGTTTCTTTCACCTCTAAATTATTGCCTCATGTTAGCTATCAGCTACTACTACAAGTTTATACCTCGTACTCAAGCGGACTGCTGAGGTTTTGGAAGTTGACAATAAACGATGAGGTCCAGGCTTTTCTTGAATCTACCTTCAATACAATGGGAGAACATTGGCACGAATTTAACCGAATACTTCGAAGTGATATCATACGTAGTAGTACTATGTATTGTAAGGTGCATGGTATCGGACTACCGGCCTGTTAAGCTTCTTGTCTAGGCTAGAAATTTTTAATTAGGACCTGATTTCTCGGAGTATCTCAAGAAAGTCTAGAACTATACCTAACTAGAAGTGCCGAGTAGGGCAAAAAATCTGAATTTGAAGGTGGCCTCTTTGCTACAATAGTACTACATATTGGGTCTCTTTTTCACTTCACTATCTCTTCTTTGAAAAGGGCTAGAAGCTTTTCTGCCTGACAATGAAGACTCCGGCTCTATCTATTTATATGGTTCTGTACGAACGCAACAAAACAGTGATTAGGAGATAAACACTGGCATCATTTATACTTACTTGGACTTGATCCTAGATTGAACATCACCTTCCCCAGGTATTGGACATACGCCATGATGATATACCCACTTCCTCTTTAGGCACTGCATTGGGCTCAAAGATACCGGGTAGGCAGGTACATTCACGACAATGGATTGTAGATGAATCAGGAGGTTTAGAGACAAGAGAGGCTCAACTTAAATGGCCCTAGGAGATTGTGGAAGAGGCCAGGAAGGAAGCATCATATGACCTCTTGGTTTATTGGGCCGAGGATTGACCAGGGGTGGGAACATGCATGATATATGTACCCTACTTACTTGTAGAAACTTGTCAATATGGTAAATCTTAGTTTATAACTGGAAGCCAAGACAGGTTCTATATCGCGGCTAGATTGAATAGAGACATTTAGGGTAGAACCAATGCTGTGATGTTTAGTTCATTGTCTTGTGTTTCCCCGTTTTACTTACAACCTGTACAAAGGCGGTTAAACGCAAACTTTGTGATAGTGCTATTGTTCAGGTAACGGAAAGACTCACTCGCTGCAAGTCAAAGCTTCAGAACTGACACACTGCCTGCTGTATCATTGCACGGTGCACTTGTGAGATGTAGTGGAAATAATAGTTGCTCTAAATTTTCAATATCTTGTCTATTGCGCTAGGTAATAGTAGTAACATACACTACCGTCTTGATTCGGACTTGGGAAAGATGACACACATCTCCTCTTGGCCTCTGATGAAATGTCTCTAATGAAATGTAGAGTGCAGGTTGACCATACAACAGTCGGAAATATTGTCTGTCGATGATCTCGTTGGTATTTTATTAGTGTAGCCATATCTTAGATTTTTGGGTCTTTGGATGGAATATATGCACATGATTTGACATGACTTGATAAGAGAGCGGAGTTATGCATGGTATATATCCTGTTTGTCGTCTACAATAGCTTGAGGTGGCCAGTGATCTGGTCGATCATAGTCTTGGGAGCTGGGCCGACACCGAGGACCGTGAGACTTCCTGGATCGATTTGTGTACGACCAGCATCTTGGATAACTTGAGCCGTCACACCAAGCGACCGGGCTTGCGCCATGAGGGTCATAAGCTCATCTTCGCTCTTGACCTGTACGGCAATTTTCGCCTGACCAAGGTTCTCCCACTTGCGAAGAATCTTGGCATCCTTGCTAAGAGGGCTGCTGGAAGCACTACGCTGGATAGCCTTGTAGCAGGCTAGAGTAGCATGTCCACACTGCGCTGCGATTTTGCCTGGAGAAGTAACAAAAGCATGCCATGTTAGCGAGACAAAGACTTAGATATTAGAGGACACTTTGTTGTCTTACCCTTAGTCATTCCTAGATCGGTGCGCACAACAAGAATCAACTTGCAGTCTTCGTTGACGTCTGGAGCCTCGGGCTTCTTTGGCTTGAAGCCACCCTTGTTGTTGCTGCCATTGGGGACATTCCGAAGACCGTCCCGGACATCGGCGTCAACACCGTTAGCCCAGTTGGGCGCATGGTCGAGGGCCAAGTCGTCATCGACATCGCTGCCTTCTGATTCGATCGGATCGTTGAGGTTACGCCGACGCTCCTCTACTAGATCCGGCGAGATGAAGTAGCCGCGGATTGAGTAGAGGCCGAGCATGAAGCCCGTAAAGAAGGCCACCAGAGATGTCGATATGACAATCGTGGCATTGTACATGTGGTCGTTTGTATCTGTCGGCATCGTAGCGATGGGCTCAAGCAATGACTACTGGAGTGTGTGTTTCTTTCTATATTCGATCGGGCGAGTTCGGTTTGTAGATGAAGAAAAGAGAATAGAGAATGTATATAAGTTGGAGATCGGAATGCTGTGATCGTTCCCGTAAAGTTAAAGCTTCGCGATTTGCTGATATTTGTTGTACATTGGCGGATATCAAGGGAGAACAGAAACCAAAGGTTAGTAGCTAGTAAGTGTTCGACATGAACGTTGCGCAAAACCCTAGTCGCGCTACCTGCGCCAAAACGACCAGATTGGCTATAATTTTCAAGGGAAGGAGTAACGAGGCTGCGTTTCTCTTTTGGGACACCACTTCTGTCTGCTCTCTACAACCAAAAAGTGACTAGACACCGCAATAACGTACTGTAATTTCAAAACTTTGTCAAATCATAGACTATAATTTGCCCTCTTTCTTTCTACATATCTCCTAATAAACGTTCAAGAGAGGACGTGTCTTTTCGAATTCTATTGTATTACAATGTTTGTGGGGCTTTATTGACACATGAACAGCTCTTGCCAAGAAAGGGTGTGCGCCTACTTTGCGATCGCGGGGTACCGATAGACGTCCTTAGATATACTGCGGGCAATAGTATCATTGAAAAATATGTATACAAGCTGCCTTTGGAGATTGACGATCCTAACAAGCTGATGCTAGAAGCCTAAGGGTATTCTAGTTACTGTGAGTGTACTCGAACTGAACGGATTACGCAATGAAAAAGGTGCCACTAGCGCCGGATGGACTGTCTTCAGTAACAAGACCAAGATCGTGGAGGGGTTTGGATCTTGTGGCCTACACTTGACTACATAGTAGTTTTAACCCATTAACGTACTTAAGCTTCCAAAGCTATATAGCACAACGTAACCCTTCACGTTATCTGGGGTTGCACTTGGGTTCTTATCCTAAGATATCTCATGGAACTCTATGCCTGGATGGTGACCTTACATACTTGATTCTATAACTTCATTTGATCGACGGAGATATCTACAGAAGCTGTAATATCATGAATACGCGCACTAAAGCTTCGATCAACATCAGAATCAGCTGTTGTTCTTCTAGTGAAAAAACTAAATTTTTTTTTAGCTCGCATCCTACGCGATATCTTTCCATAGATCTTCAAATTTTCACGAGGATGACTTTTATCGCCCAGAGGAAGAAGTACGAAACCCTAGGGCTGCTTGTTGATTAGATCCAAAACAACACGGCATCTTAGTCTAAAGCGATCGAGGCTTAGATGTTGATATGGCGATGACCTTAGACTGAGTAGTGACAAAGATCATCAACTTTCTAGACTTGGAGTTCTCATGAGGTAAACTATAGCTCGCATAAGATATATATTGAACTGTTTGATATTATATTTTTAAAGTACGCATTATCGACTTAATCAATGGAACTTGTGTAATCACAATTGAGCCTGAGAAACACTAACAGACTTACGAGTACAGAAGCTATTGAAGTACTCGTTCAAAACATCAACGGTTCCCGAACCCTCAACCAACTTGACTGTGATACCGACATATCCATCTGGCCGCACAACAACAACACCGCCTTCATTCTTGCTGAAGCCCATTTTGCGATGAACTGTTGCCTCTGCGCTAGGATCGGTTCTGCTACCACGATCGTCAGCATAGATATGACTGCGATATCTAGCTAGCAATGGTGGTGAGTCTCGAGTTATCTCAATACTCGACCGCTTGGCTGCAAATATCGTACAGAACGAAAAGAATCTACTGTGAGGTACGTCCATTTCTCGATGGTGGGCTTTGTCGTCTTTGGAACGACCGTAGATATCCAGGAACGACCCTGACTTTTCAAGTTCGCGACCAAAGTCGGATAGAGCTCGGTGGGCCACAGAATTTCCTGGTACTCCCGCAAAAACATACACTCTGAAAGCGCCATTTAGAGGGATCTCTTGCTCCAGGTGAACAATGTTAGCGTCGACAACACGGGTGACATTAGCATTGGGAAAAAGACGTCCAGAGACCAAGCCATCGGCAACTACCAAAGAAGATTTGACAAGATGATCGGGTGTCCAGTTGATAGCGTTCGCTTTGTATGCAACACCATAACCACTAGTGAAGGCGCAAGACTCCTTGAAAGTCTTGACAAATTCATTGCCGTCTGAGGGAGTGCTAGATGAATTGCTAGTAGCCGCCTGAACAGTCGATGCAGATGGCTTAGCAGAAAAGAGCTTTGCATAACGATTATCAAAATCGAGAAGAGTGCTAGCGACATCACGGCGCTCACTTTCATACGTTGTTAGGATACTGCGAGATGCAACACCAGCCTCTACTAGATGAAGCTTCCAGGCAAGATTGAGGGCGTCTAAAAAGGCAGTGTTCATGCCCTGACCAGCTTTGGGCTAACTCACTTATTAGTACAAAGCTCAATACATATACGGTCTTCAGTCTACAGTCTCTGTAGAAGTACAAACTTACGCTATGAGTGTGGCAAGAATCTCCACCGAGAAACACACGCTGGTCAAGAGTGTAACGATCAGCAATTCCCTGGCCAATTGGGTAGACCGAAAACCATTCTACAGTCTCCCAATCGATAGTGTATGGCTGCAAGATCTTCTTCGCAGACTCTTGAACTTGTTCAGCAGTAGCAGTAATGCGAGGATGAAAGTCTGCATCTGTGGACGAAGCGATCTGGATATAGAGACGAACCATGTTGTCTTCTCGAGGGATTACCATGATCGAGCCATGTTCACTATGTATGGTGCATTTCATCTATCGGCAGATTTGTCAGTATAGTTATTCGAAAAAAAGAGATGCGCTGGGGAAATAGTGGCTGCTGTTAACTGACTTTAATATCTGGGAAGTTTGTTACGACGACACCATCCATGACTCCCCAAACATATGAGATGGGATCGATGTGCCGGATTTGAATACCGAGTTTATCTCTGATAAATGAACGTGCTCCTTCGCCTCCAAAAAGATACTTGGCTTTGATCGTTTCTACTCCTTTCTGGGGCCCATCGATATGTTGGATCTTGACGGAAACGGGATATTCATCGCTGGGATGAACACTGGTCTGGAAATCGGCGATAGTCCACGGTCTCAAGACGGGTGTTCCGGTTTTTTGTAAATCAGCTAGGAAAACCCGTTCAATATGCCCCTGGTGCAAGAGCGTAGTGAATGGATATCTAGCATCGATGAAGTCTGGACATGAAGCCCAGGTTCCGGTGCGTATGATACCGCCTCCTGCAGCAGGAGGATCCCAAAAGGCGACTTCATAAACGCGGGCTGGCTTGTGCTCCATTATGGCGTGCTTGAGGCCCATGTTACGCAGCAAGTCGAGAGATCGAGGCTGGATGCCGTCTGCGCGTCCCGTAGGCGTAGGTTCTGGGCGGTTGTCGATATGCTTTATGCGATAACCCCAGCGAGACAGACACGTTGAGAGCATGAGGCCAACAGGCCCAGCACCGACAATGACTTTTGAAGGGGGAGAAGAGAAGAGAACAGCGTTAGTGAAAGGTACAATAGATTAGAATTCGAGCGGTGCTATGATGAACTTACCAATATCATAGTTGTTTTCCATGATAACAATAGTAGCCCATGCAAGGAGAAGATACGTTATACAGAATTTCAGATGAAAGTGAAAGATGCTGGGAATTATTCCAACGACAAGATGTACATTTATATAGCGCCGCGAGAGAACTGGAAGGCCACATCTTAATGTCCATTTTCTCTATTCAATATGTATCATATGATTGGCTGGCCCTAACTCCGGTCTCTCGTGACATGGAAGGCCAATGGCCAAAACCACGGCAAGAAGCATCGGGAGTCGTGATGGCGGATGGAATGGCTAGAAGATGTGTTGTTTATGCATGGCAAGGGGCGTCTAGCGGCTGGTCTGGCGATAGCCATCGCCTTTGCTATGGTTCTGCTGGACCTCGCTAGTGCATTTCAGACCTGAATATGGACTGAATTGGCCTACTTATTGCTATCTCGGCAGCGAATTGTCACTTCAATAGAGTGTAAAAAGTATGAGCTATAAGCGCCGGGAAGTAGAGTCGGCAGTCTTGAAAAGTGGAGATCCGGGGTTAACTTGGGCATATCGGCTACGATAGTCGGGATATACGTAAGTAAATAGTAGGGAAGAAGAGAAAAAGGAGCGAGGCCAGGAAGCATGAATGTTGCATTTTGGAGGAGTTAATGTGGGGGAGGAGCGAGCTTAATATTAGAAATAAGGAACTCTAAGCTGGGGAAATAGGATTCTGCTACAATGTTGTAATGCGAAATGCTGGTTAGTGAATGAAAGATGGCCAGGGTTAATGCGTGGACAGTGTAGTGAGATAGTAGGGTTAAAGGCAGATAATATCTGAACTGCAAAGATTATGAGATGAATCAAGCCAGAGCTGTTTCTTGATCAGCCGTTAAATGTCTATTTTTTGTTTGAGTGATTAAAGTTTAAAATCATGTTGTGACATTAAGCTTCCCCCATATCTTAACAGTGTGAAAGGCTAAGCTAGCTAAATCTGACTATAAGTAATAGTATCACTGATTTTACTATAATAAGTGCGTGTAACACGAAAGAGTCATTGGTGACTAGTACCCTATAACTGATAACACGAGCATGCAATAACTGCGATTCCTCGAGATATTTATCCGGAATATGCTTTTGTGTTATAGGAACTGGCTGGCTCGGAATGGTCAGTTTTCGGCTGGTTACCAAGTTTGATAAGGTGCCTTTTTGAGATCAGACGAAACTTCCTGTGTAATATCAAATTCTGTTTGTTTGGTGGAAAATTTTATTTAACCCTTTATCCTACTTTCTGGTTGCTGTGAAGAGCTCTAAGATGCTGAAGGTTTTTCTCCTTCTTTCCAGTACATTCATTATCAAACCAAAATAAGAATGCTTTTCTTTTGATTCTTGCTTTGATTAGTTTTCAAATCAGAGCCCCGGACTTGACAGATAACCTAAACAACCAACCTTGAACTCCGTCCATCATCTTCGTCGTTTCTGACTGCTATCAAGGCTGTGTATTTGACATCTGTAGCAAGACTTTGCCATTTGTTTCCATCACACTCACTCACATAAGCAACTAAAATCAGACCAGATGTTCAACGTCAAACCCAACCCAAACTTGCACACAAGGAAGAACAAGGAGGGAAAATGGATTGGAAAGCCCTTCCTTTACCGAGGTGGTTCGCGAGACCCTTTCCAACCGGAGAGAAACCTTCAACCGGAGAGAAACTATCAACCGGTATCGAGTTTGAACAAACACCCTCAGGCTCCACCACTTCGACAGCGCAGCCAGAGCCATGGAGATATGCGGTGGACACCTAATAACGTGAGCTCCAAGATGGATATTTCGGTGTCTCAAGCTATCGATCCGTCTCCCCTAAAGGGATCTTCTGCCTCTGAAGATAACAATTTGCCATCAGTGGACCTCTCAGCTTCGTTGGACAGCAACACCTCGAAGATGGAACCCCGGGAACACAAGGGCAGAAACACGCAAACAAAGGAGAACACCGACTGTTCTGCGTTTCAGCTACCAAGCAACCAGTCGGCAATGGACTTCATGATGCCACAGGAACGCAAGCATCACGCCACGTCTCAGAGACAGGAGGAGGAGGAGCCATTGATCTCTGGCCGTGTCCTGAACCTATTCACTAGTAGCGCTGGAAGTGGTGATGCCCCTATTCGGTTGCAAGTTAACTTGACTGATGAACAGATGGAACAAATTGCTCGAGTGTACGTCATTCTTTCCCCGTCGCTCCTGATATTATCTGATGATAGATATGGCAAAGCTAAGATAAACTCTGACTCTATTTAGTGTCCAACAACGTCAGGCAAGCGAGGCACTAGATAAGCCCTCAATGCCCGAACCCTTTAGTGAGAGTTGTTCTCCAATGCCATTTTACTATAAAGTACCCCTCCCCCCTTCTGATGTTGCGACTAGCCTGAAGAGCTTTAAACGTCTGCTGGACAAAGACATCGATGACGAAGAAAGAGTTGCCATGCTTCACAGGCTCGACGATAGTCCGGCCAACATGTCGTCCTCATTCACAAGCACATGCGATACTGCGACTCCTCTAGAGGCCAAGATGTCCCGCGAGATGACCCAGAGCGACAACTTGAGTCATGCCATGACTCCTTCGCCCCGTTGTCTTTATACAATCCATGAATCTGACGTTGATGTTAGTGGGCTGCCCCATATATCTAGCAGCCCACCCACACTGGCTCAACGTCGTTTAAGAACCCCGCCTTCGCGTCTTGATCTGGAGTTTACACAGCCTGTGAAGCACGCAGCCGTACACGTAGTCAACGAATATACACCAAATAGCCCAACCCGGTCGATGGCTGCCGATATCTCCGCGATAACTATCCCAGATGCTGGGGCTGTCCAAACGGGCGTTCTCTGTGATAGCTCTCCTTCTTCATCCACCTACTCACAGGATATTGGTTCGGCTGTTGTAAGTCCACTTTACCCCGAACGATTCCGGGCCTTTTCCGGAGAACGCCAAAAACCTAGCCAGCATCTGACTTCATCGCAGGACAAGAAAGAGTCCTTACAGCAACAGGCTTCTATCCTCCAAGGCTACACCGACTGGAAGGCCAACCAGGATGAGCCGGTCCATGATCGTCCCTATGCTTCAGCTAGGAGTGTTTCCTTGCACCAGGCTGACGAGCGGTTGGGCCAAACTCATAGCGGCGAGAACGTTCGTAGAATGCGAGAACTTCGTAGTCATGTCTCGCCGATACGGGCTACAGCCTTCCAAAGTCAGACTATTGGAAGAGGCAACGCTGAGAAGGCATTGCCATTCACCCCTTTAACGCCATTCTTCAATCCTGACATCAAGAAAGAAACTGCCATACTGGGAGAACACGGCTGGGTTGAGAAAGTGTCTGATGAAGACGACAGAATGAAAGAAAAACTAGATGGTCTTGATAACGATATCGGCCAAGGTAATGACCATCTACCCGAGAAGGTCCTAGAGAGCACTGATCACGACGAGATCGACAACTCTAACCGGGCAAAAACTACCAACCGGGCTGGAACACCGATTGCTCGCGATGAGTATTCTAATGACACCTCAGAGGTCTTCCGCCGTCACAAGCGCAGCCACAGCCCGGAAGATAGCATTACGAGACCTGAAATCAAAGCGGAAAAGAAGAAGGGCTTCTTTGATGGACTGCGCAAGATTGCGCGTGGAGTGGTAAGTCATTTGTTAAAACACAGCAGGCTGTCACATAACTTACTATATGAAGGGCCTATAGCAGCAACCTTTGAAGCAAGACCTAGACCAACCAACCAACCAACTAGTAGTACATTGTATTTTTGAAAATAGAAACTTGAACTGACCAAATACTTATCTGTATAGCACGAGTTCACCACCCCTAAGCAGCGCATCGACCGCGCCAAGGCACACTATTCTAGCATGAATATCTCGCTTGACCCTCGGGAGCAGAGCCTTCTTTACTGCGAGCTCGAATACCATCTCACCTCAGCTGTTCATGGATACATTACCACACAATTCAATCACGGCCGCCTTGACGCCAACAAGCTCAAGCGCGTCACTGATGCTTGGGTAGGTAAGGGCCGTCCTCGCGTTGTTGGATTTCGGTACGACTTGGAGACACAGCTTGATTTGGTATCGGCACATGATGCCGAGTTCCGGTTCTATGGCCGACGTCAGGGAAACTTGCTTGAAATTGGAGCTTTACTCTACGCCATGAGGACCAACGCGCGCGCAATCCAAGTCCGAACGTTTTGCCAGCCAGACTCGGTCGTTGCAAAGCAACTGGTCGATTCGCAGTCGTTGTTCAACATGATGGGGGTACCGGAACTTCAACAGGCAGCCTTAGCCCAGATTGGTGCCTTTTTCCGCACAATCATCGAACGTGAGAGCCGAAAGAGAAAGGAAGCTGAACGCACCGGGTTGCAGACGCCAATGGTTGGGCCAGGTCCTGTAAATATCTTCCCGGTAGGTGGAGAGGTCAGAAGCGATATGCCGGCGATTTATGGCGCGTAGGGGGCGGGAGAGGGCGGATGAATACTATAGAACTAGATAAGATAGGCATGGAACAAACATATTGGTCTACCAGAGTTTCCGAGTCATGGTTAAGCTGCTAAAGCATTGCTACTAATATTGTCAAATATTACTACTCGACTTGGTACTAGTACTATAGTTGAGTGATTGAAGCTGTTAGCATTGCATGTGATTCTTGGCTGACTATCCTCGGCTAAGCACGTTACTTGATGTAGTACATACATAGCACCTATTGTTAGTTTCAATAGTATTTACTACTTTTGAATAAGCGTCCATTTTTTGCTTAACTTGATATATCACTCATATTGATATCAGTATCTTGAAGTCTTCACTGTACAAGGTCCCAACTAGCAATACTTACTTTTGTAACCCTGGGGCACTTCAGGGATAAGTTCTCAATTCTGGCGTAACAAGAAATCTCTGTTTGCACACATTACTGGGCTTTCGGGCCTTTTTGGTGACTAAAATATACATTATTTTTTTTTAATAGTAACCTTCATATTGTTTGTTGGCTGTATTTGGCCTTAGCCAATCTCTTATCGTGGTTCTATCCACTGTAATCAGATATTTTTTTATGATGGCGATAATGACCATATCAATATCATCATCAGGGCAACACCGACGTTGAGTACACCAAATACCTGTCATCAGTTAAGGCGATATTCAAATAATAATCACTTGAAAGCAAACTTCGTAGTTGGGTACTTTTTAGATTAGAAACAACCAACAGAACCCCGAGAAGCTTTGGCCGACTCTTCTCATTTCAGCCCAGTGGCGTGCTCTATAATCACGCCTCTTATCACACAGACGTACACAAACATCCATACAAACAGGCATAGGAACGACTGTCTCCGTTGCTTAACTCGCTACAACTGCGAAATTATATGCCATGAGCATCGACAGTAAAGAAACATTCAGTGCCGCCATGACAGAAGGTAGTGACGAGGAATATGGACTAAAGCACCAATTTCGCAAGAATGCCGAGCGCTTCAACATTGAGCTGGCGGGCCACGAGCCTGTTCCGATCGAGGACAAAAAGGACCGTCACTATTTCAAGATCTTCACGCTTTGGTTCACCATGAACTTCTCTCTGATAGGGTAAGGCTGCATCTCTATCAATGAAGTCGCAAATCTTTTTATATGCTAATAGTCAGCCTTGGTGGCAATCTTCTTCTAGTATATCGACGGGAATGAGTGCTCCACTATCGTTCGGCTTAGGCCTCCGTGATGCTGCCCTTACAATCTTGTTTTTTGGCCTATTAACTTGTATTCCTGCTGCCTTCCTAGCCACATTTGGAGCCCAGCTCGGCCTACGCCAGATGACTCATGCCCGTTATTCGTTTGGTGGCTACTTTGTTGCTCTTCCGGTCCTCCTCAATGCAGCTACTTTAACCGGATATGCCATCGTCGGATACATACTCGGCGCCCAGGCGCTTGCAGCCATTGGGACAAACTCGTCTGGAAATCCGTCGCTTAGCATTAGCGGCGGCGTTGTCATCATTGCTGTGATCTGCCTTGTAATCATATTATTCGGTGTCCGTGTACTGCACTGGTTCGAGCTCTATGCCTGGCTGCCAACACTGGTTGCTATTATTGTTGCTCTGGGTTATAGCGGCCACCATTTGTCGTCTCAAGTCGAGTATCCGCCTGCTACGGCTTCTCTTGTCCTGTCGTATGGCTCGCTCATAGCTGGCTTTTTCCTGCCTTGGGCAGCTATTGCTAGCGACTTCACAGTATACTTTTCACCAGACTGCAGCAAGGCAGTTATCTTTCTTCAAGCGTACTGTGGGTTGGTTGTCGGCGCCCTTCCCATGATTATATTAGGTGCTGCTATCGGAGGCGCGGTACAAAACATTGAGTCCTGGCAAGCTGGATATGACTCTACCTCAGTCGGTGGTGTCTTGGGCGCTATGCTAGAGCCTGCAGGCAAGGGAGGCCATGGCTTCCTCTTGTTTATTCTTGCTATGAGTGTTATGGGAAATGCTGTCGGCACGCTTTATGCCCTGACTCTGAACGTTCAGGCTCTAGGGGCCCTTATCTTCCGGTACACGATCCACCGTATCGTTGTCTTGATCGTACTCACCGGCATCATTATCGGCGTATCCATCAAGGCCGCATCATCGTTTCTCACATCACTCAATAACTTCCTTGGCGTCATATCGTACTGGCCAGCTCCATTCGTAGCTGTTGTGTTGCTTGAGCATATAGTAATTCGCAGGGGACGTCTAGATAGCTATACTATCTCATCCTGGAACACACCTCATCTGTTACCTGCCGGTTTCGCTGCCCTGGTAGCATCGATAGCTAGTGTGGCACTTATTGTTCCATGTATGGATCAACTTTGGTACGTAGGGCCAATTGCGAAGCACACAGGCGACATTGGTTTTGAGATGGCTTTTGCGGTATCAAGCATCTTGTATCTACCATTACGATACCTTGAAATAAAACGTCAAGGCCATCTATAGTTGGCAATAACATGGGTCGTGATCCTTCTCGCCATTTAATGATTAGGGTTGTCGTATATTGAATATTCACATGCCAAATATCGATGATGTGAAGGATCCTTGAGATTCCCAACACCCAACAAAAATTTATCTGTCAAGGATAATATGTAATAGAACTAATATAAAGTTAAAGATGCCGCATATAGCATAGTGGTTAATAGTACAAGAATTTGAAATTTTAGGGTGCTATGAAAATATCTTAGCAGATACAAGATGCACATGTGACTTAGGAAGAAAAAAAAAAAAAAGGTAAGAAATAGAATCATTGAATATGAAATTACTAAATCTCTCGCCTGGATCAAAAAAAACGACGAGTTTTGCAGTGATATGTCGAAGCAAATGTAATTGCCACTATTTCTAGATAATGCTACAACCCCCAATGAACAATATGTGCTTCATGACTGGAAATCTACGGCCATATATGACGTGCTACTAACGATAAGACTAGTAGCCATATAGTAGCTACTATTGCGGCTTAGACGCATCAGTAAGGCACTGCAAGACCTGTGTGGGTAAGAACAAAAAGATAATATTAGTTTTTGTAGACTCAGGTATAAAGAATGTTGCTTAATGGCTGAGGAAAGGTCACTTACAGAGGTAGCCCAAACTCCTTGGTTGTTGAGATGCTTCGCCATGCCCCGCACTAGCTCTATTTGGTCCTCGATAGTCAGACCAGTGATGGCCGTTTCCATAACACTACCTAGGTTGGCCTTGTAAGTCGCGATGAAACTATGATAGTACATATAGGCGAAGAAACCCATGATGAACTGGCAATCCATGCGATCTGTCATACCGCCGTGGCCTGGAATCGAATCACCAAAGTCCTTGATCTTGAAGGTGCGCTTGAGTCCGGAGGCGAAGAATCCACCAAAGGGCGCAATAAGGGAAGCAAAGGTGGCGAGGGCTAGAGTGTGGAACATCAACGGCTCGGTGGTAAATGATAGGCTGAAGCTAGGGGGGAGGAAGACAAAGTTGGGCAGTGAGTAAACCTTAGGCAGGAAGACAGGGTTTGGCACACAATGCAGGCCAGTGAAGATATTGGCACCAAGGTCGGTGACAGGGCAGATGAAGAAGCCACTGCGCATCATCAGTTTGGCAGTCAGTACACCGAAAACATTGGTCATGATCCAGGCGCCAATAAAGCCTTCAACAGTTTTCTTGGGTGAGATCTTGATCAGCTGCGTACGACCAAAGGTGATACCGCAGATGTAAGCCCAGATGTCATTGTTGATGACAAGTATCGCGGGAAGAAGGAACCAGATCATGCCCTCAAAAACGTTGTTCATGATAAAGTGAGCCTGCACAACGATAAGGTATAGGGCCATGTGAGTCCAGGCAAACTGCGTGAACTGGAACTTGTAGTTTCCGGCTTGGAGGGTCGAGACGAAGAAGACGAAGCCTGAGACATGGAAAAGAAGCAGTGTAGGATATTGTTAGCTACTGAATTGAGGGTTGGTAATAATAGTAGGAAGAGTAGTAATGGTACTGGGGAGGGGGAAGTGGACATGGCATACCAAAGACATAAAGAATGAAGCTGATGAAGCGATGGTGCGTAGCCAGCGGCAACAGGACCTTGTCAACCAGCACAATATGCTTGAAGTAATAGATGACGGATTCGCCATACAAAAAGTACATAGTGGTAGCGAGCCAGTACCAATTTAGATTCTTTGTAGAACGAAGCTGGCGCACACGACTGGATATACTGGCGATAGCAATGACTTCCTTGAAGCTGATGATTTGAACAACGGTGATAATGACGATGATGTAAATGTGACCGCCGCATAGGGCAGCGACGAAGCCCAGCACCATGATCAGGGTCCATAAGGTGCGGGTAAAGAAGTTGGCTTTCTTTTTCTCGAATTCGGCCTTGCGTTCAGCTTCATCATTCTAAGGACATGGGAAAGATAGTTAGTATTGGGATATAGCAGTGATAAAATATTAGTGTAGGTGAACTGTATAGCACGGATTGTATATTAAAGGCCACAGCTTACAGCTACTGCGACTGGAGTATCTTATCCCTTACCTCTGGCGAAGAAGCGACTACGCCTTGCCTCAAACTGATCTTTCTGGCATCAACGCTAGTTAGGGCATCTGAAGCGTTGCCATCGTCACTGGCGTCGCTCTGCGAGCCAGACCTGCAGTCTTTGCGATTGCGGGCCATGGCAACAAATGATACGTGATCGGGTATGTGGGTTTTTAGGTGACGTCGAGGCTAAAGTCGAGGACGTAGTGCCTATCTAATTGATGATGCTTTTGGTGTACTGATAAATATGCGCTCTATAGAAGAAACAGAGCTGTCTATATCAGGGTATAGGAATTTTCGGTTGTTGAAAGGGAGAAATTGAGCTGTGGCTGACGCTTGATTGATTTAGTTAGTAGAAAAAAAGATCACAGCAGAGATTGTTTGCGGAGTAGTCAGCAAGGCAACCTAAGGTTCAGGTGTCAAGACGACCAGGACAAAAAGAAAGGGCAGAAAACTGTGTTCTGGAAATGAGCGACAAGAATGAGTTCACTCTATATGGTCGAAGCCAATCGAAAGAAGAAAAACGAGAAAAGAAACAAGTTCAAGAAAGGCAATGCTAGCTTCTCAACGTCGACCGCAATCGTGACTACAGCGGAGGCCGCTTCGCTTTGTTTGTTTTCCCGTTGAGGACACAGGACAGAATAGGACGCCACGCACCAGATGGACACTAGATGGGGACACACGAATTTGCCGGGTTTAGATCAACAAGCTCAGCTTAGTGCTGCTTATGAAATGACTACAGGTGCTACCGCCTGCAGGATATCAAACCGTGCAGGGGCTTCAATAGCTTCAACTGACGTTAAATTTACAGGCTAAAGGAAATGAAAGGGTTTTCTAGCACTACTACTACTACTACTACAAGGCGGTTTTGCTTGTAGCCACGGAAATACCGGCAAGACTAGAAGATGATAGAGAGAGAAGAGCAACTAACCCATAGTCGAATACAGACACACATTGATGACGGCACCGCTGCCTTTAAATGATTGGGTACAAACTTACTAGAGTTGGAGTTGGCTTAGTTATCCTATGATGGAATATGATGGCAGGCTTAACATCAGGCACATGAAACAAATCCGGCATGTACGTTCGACTACCCAAAAAGAAGAAACAACCCAAATAAATAATCGTCGAAAGTTTGCTAGTCGGGCAATTAATTATTATAAAACATTATCTGCAATCAACAACTTAAATGGTTGCTTCATGAACGCCTGCATGCAACTGCTTCTGTTCTGCTTATATGTACTCCGCTTGCAGTAAGCGGTCCAAATGGAGAAAGTTTAGAGAAGCCCCACCCATGCGAGGCTGAAAGACTCTTTAAGAGCCCCACTTCGGCACGTCGTCCAGTTAGTATGACGCGACGAGGCTGAACTTCTGCATCATGACATTAGCACATCAGTCATATAATAACGTACTGGTGGTTGGGTAAATTGGCTAGATCTGAGCACTTGCGCGCCCGCGATATTTCCTGGTATCATGCCGATGGCTCCTTCACTGAGATGGAGTTTGACGAATTCAACGAGTTTGACGACGATGAGATTGACGACCTCACTGATGGCGCATTACAAGAGCTAGAGCAGCAAGCAATACAAGCAACACAAGCCCAAGCCCTCACATTGACACAGGCAGGCCAGGCACAAGATCACAACAATTCCTTCTACGGATACAACAGCTACAACTACCAAAACACCGCAGCCAATTCTCGCCATTGTGCACCGCAGACCCCCGCTACCGCCCTCGGCAATGCTTACTCGACCTCTAACGCCAACTCGGCTGCAAAATTGCCTTCTCGGGGCCATGCTGCAGGCTATACGGCTACCACTGGCGATGACCTCCACGGAAAGCGCGACTCTAACAACTGGGGAAATATCAGCTATGGCGACTCTGGCTACAAGACGTCCCAAATGCCCATGAGGCCGCCGCCTGCCGCCGCCTCAAACGTCAATACTGGAGTAGTAGGTGCTGTTCGGCCCCAGCTACCCCCATCGCGACCGATGGTAGCACAGCCCTTAAACGGGTCTATCCGTCCACAGGCGACTCAATATGGCCGGCCTCAGGCAACACAGTTCAACCGGACTCCAGCCGTACAGCAAACAGCAGCAACAACAACAACGGCAGCACATCGCCTTGCTGCCCCGATGCCAACTCAGTACAATCGCCCGAACTCAACACAGCTTAACCGGCCATTGGCTTCACAGGCCAATCGCCCGCCCGGGAGCCAGTCCGGTGTACACCGCCCGTTCATACAGCCGCGGCCGTCGCAGGCAGCTCAGCAAGCCTTCCGCCCTAACCGGCTAACCCACCAGCCACAGATGCCCTCAGAGGACCTATCAATGTCCCAGCAGCAACAGCAGAAATGTCAACATCAATATCAATACCCTCTATCCCAAACAAATGGAATGTCCTTAGGCGACGAATCATTGGCTACTGTGACCGACCTACAAGCCAAACTCGCCGAACTGACGAGGCAGTTGAACTCCGCGAAAGGTGAGGCGGCTATTGTCCGCTCCAAACTAGAGCGTAGTGATCGGGAGCATGATATGGCTCTGTCTGCCGTCAAGCAGCGCCACGATATGCAACTGTCTACGTTCAAGCAAACACTAGAGGCGGTACAGAACTCGGAAAAGACTGTCAAGACGGAACTCAAGTTCCTTCAGCAGGAAATCCGCGATGCTAATAGCCGTGCCCGCCGACCGGCTACAGCTAAAGCCAATACTAGAGGCGTAGCAGCAGCAGCAACTGGAACCGAGAAAAACACAGGCTCCTTATCAAAGGGGCCAACGACACCGCGCAAGGCAACTAAAACCTGGGCCATGGCCGACGGGTTTGATGATATCGATCTAGTGCCCAGCCCAGGAAAACACGCCGGCACCGGAACTGGTGCTACACGTACGGTATCTGGAAATTCCGCCGCTGCCATTCTCGAGCGAACCCCAACCAAAAACAAGCGCAAGCGGAATATGCAGGATTCGCCTGTCCCCGTTCCACAGCTCGACATCGAAGACGATGTGTTCATGACTGGCATGGACCATGGAGGCATCTCTGCTCCCTTGTCTGGAGCCGTGAGTAATCTTGCAGCCCAATCTCTTATACGGCAAACAGCTCCCTTGGTTCCCGTGCCGTCATTCGATGTAAGTTTGTCAAACATACCATTTGAACGCGAAAAGGAAAGGATATATGCTTACTAAGTTCGTCTATGTAGTTCCTCAAGATCCTATTAGATCATGAACCTATGCCTAGCAAGTCAACACTGACATTACTGTTCTCAGAGACAATACCTGGCCACTCAGACTCCGCCGGCCCAACAACTTTTGGTGCTTCTATCATGCATGCTCTACCAGCAATGGGCTCCAAGTCCCAGCCGTTACAGGTCCTGTCGGACTTTGCCTCGCACCTTGTATCCCTTATTGGGACGTGTGTGGATAATGTATATCTAATGCCACTCGGACCTTTAGGGTCTCTGTTAGCCTTTACCCTGCGCTTACATACATGGAGCATTTTGCCTTCACTTGTGTCGACATTGGTGCCTACTGTGATAAGCGCAATATCGCTTCTCTTTGCACGTAGACCGCCTCGTCTACATGCTTCTCTTCTAACGCCTGAAGCTGAGCTAGCTGATGGATCAAAACCTCTGCTGCTGTTGCTACATTTTGTTGCACTCGGCTGCTCGGCAGCTTCTGACCGTCCCGATGGACCAGCAGGGCTTTTGCGCGTCCAGTTCTGGTCAAATGTGACTCGTGATATAGTTGCACTATGTTTAACGCCCAACCGCCGTGCAACACCTGCTGAAATGATAACAATGCTCGACATCTTGTGTACAAGTGTTTTGGACAGTAGTATTGGTCCAATATGTGCCGATGTCAATGTAGACGAGGTGACAGAGTTCGTTCTCGATCGTGTCAGCAAGCTACTAGAAATAACTACATTACTGACTCCAATCAGCGACGCTGCAGCCGTAGACTCTGGCCCTGGGCCAAGCACTAGTATAGCTGCCGGTGCCGACCAAGAGGATGCTGCCATGGTACGTGCTGTACACTGTGCTGCCCTCCGGGCCTTGTTGCGTTTCACGTTACACTCGTTTAGCCGGAAGGCTATGATTAGCCATGCCAGTGTAGTGCCACGGATTGCCGTACATCTTAGCTCTGGCGTCGAGGCCCTGTATACTAACGTCAATGGCCGAGCAACTTGTGTAGTCGGGCTTGCTCGTCGCCAACCCCTCGATAATCATCATGCTTTAGGCAAGTCTGCCGACACGCTCTCCCATGAAATGGTACGGTTTGGATTTGGCGCTACAGAGCGGGCTGACACTTGCAAGATGGTCGGCCTTGCCATGCAGGTGCTTCACATTTTGCTCTTGCCACCCGAAGCTATCATGGCAGCTGAGGAATCAGAAAAGCCTCCAGCACCATCGTTCAATATGGGCGCCAAACTTACACGCAACGGAAACGAGATCATGGAGCGGTTCGTGGTAGCCCTAAGTAGACTCAACTTTGCAGAGGAAGATCTTGTGTTCGAAGCTCAACTAGACGGCGATACAGGCGAACGAGCCATGCAAGTTCTGGATGTGCTTGTATCGGCTGGCGAGGGTTCAGCTATAGCCGTGGCGTTTGGTGGAAGCCAGGAATCAGGAATTATAGGAGGAACCAGTAATGTTCTTACTATGCCTGGTGCTATAATGAGCGATAACAACATATCACATGACTTATCTAACAACTTATCAGACAGCCTGGCACATGTTGCAGAGCCCGCTGGCCAAACCTCGACTGAGAAATCAAAACTATACCAAACAGGCCAAGAGGTTATCTCTCTTGATGACGATGACGATTGAAGGCCGAGCAAATAAACGCATGGAGATACTACAGTTTGACAGTCCTGATCAGAGGTTGTCTGTCTACTCGTAAGACTAGCTGGACTATGTCTATATAAAAATGTATATGGACCTATATTAGTTACTAGATTTACAAGTAAAATAGATCGTCTGGTCCCAGTCCAGATATAGCATTAATAGATACAATAGCAATAAATACATCATGCGCATAGCTATATGCATATATATATTCGTCATAGCTAACTTCTAATCGAGATATGTGTTTAAAAAAATGCATATATGTATATATGTGTGTAGTATAAAGAAAACTATTCTTTAGTACTTGTCTATATAGACTTGCGTCTACTTGTTCCTCTCGCCAGATTTTTGTTTATAGTGAATAGTCTTCCCGAGATAAAACCTAGATACTAGTCGCGTGACGGTTTAAGTCCCGTCGCTAGGTTCTGGAGTGTTTCCCAGCCCTCAGTGCCCTCCCAGCTATCCTTTGCACGTCCAAGGACAGAACGCACGGCGTTGCGTGCCCGGAAGAGCCACTTGGGACCAATACTCTCGATATCTGAGCCGTAGTTCTCTAGTAGAGAGACTAGCAAATCAGTGCGTTGAACAACTCCGTCCCAGGCAGTTATGTTCTTAGTCCAGTCTTTCTGTGCCATGGAAGACGAATCAGTAGCAGCAGATACTGCAAGCGATGATCCAGCCGAGGCTGTGCCGATTGCAACACGCCATGCAGACTCAGCAGCTTCGATAGCCCCTGCGTAGTCGCGGCGCCATGTGCGCACACGAACGACGAGATCCCAGAGATCGGCACGGCGTGTAATCAACGGCACAATCTGGTTCTCAACAAGCTCACAGACTGCTCTTTCGATTGAACCCCGAGGCAGCACATACACTCCATCGTCAGAACTGCCTGAACGCTCCTTGGATAACACGCCGTCAGTGATCATTAGTTGCAGAACGTCCGCATCTAAGGCATCTTCGGAAGCACGAATCTCGGCTATACGCTTCATGGCTGGCACAATGTCTGCAAATGAGGGCGGGCGCATGCGGGCGGAGAGAGTGATAATGTTGTCCCAGATACGCCAATTATCACGACTCAATGACGCTCCACGCTTGTAGGCTGTTAGGGCTTGCTGCAGGAGCTTTTTAGGCTTGGCTAAGAGAGCTGCTTCTTCGGCAGCTCCTTCATCGTCGAAATCATCCTCCTCGTCGTCAGTAATCTTCTCGGCATGTGGCTGCGCTTTCTCTGACTTATCCGCCAGCTCTGCTAAAGATTCACGGTACATGCTCCATAGGGCCGTGCCAAGATTGCTCCAAGTACGGGAATCTTCTCCACCTACAGCACTATTAGCAGATCCAATAGCCTTGGTGAAAGCTTCGGCGGCATCTTCAAAGTTTCCAAGCCGCAAATGGATATCGCCCAAGCGGCTCCAAAGCTCTGGGTTTAAACGATTGACATGCACAGCTTTCTTATAGGCCTCGGCAGCCGCCGGAAGATCCTTCTTCTGTAGGTAGATCTCACCTAGATCCTTTTGAGCACGTCCGTATCGCCTGTTAGACACCTCCCAGGCCAGTTCATACAGAGAAGGGTCGTTATCCATGTCACCTAGAATACACAGAAGGCGAGGGGCATCTGCCGGCAGATCCCCTGCCTTCTTTAATGGACCCATATACTCAACTGGCCTTAACTGAGTCACGTCGCGTGGCTGTGGCATGTTCTTACGGCCATCAGTGCGCTCAAATAGCTGCCAACGCAAAATACCGCGCGCCTTGAGTTCTCCACCACTGCCACGGCCGTTGCCAGCTTCAGTTCCAGCCTGGTCAGCAACAGCTAAACACAAAGCAACTTCTGCCCACATTCGGACGCGCTTGAATATCTCAAGCGCAGAAAGGAGGGACCCAACACTTGCCCAGCAGTAGGCCAGCTCAGACTCCAGGTGCCAGCGGGGAGGGGTGAGAAGAGAGTTGACAAAGCGCAGGCGGATATGTGCAGGCGCGGAGTCCTCCTCTTTCAGGGCTGGGAAAAAAGAGGTAGGCTTGGGAGTCTCTAGTTTGAGCTCAGGGTTCGAAGAGGGTGGGGCACTGTCAGAGCTGTCAATAATCACCAAAGGAACTTCAGAAGCAGTTTGGTTAGTGTTGGCTTCAGTTCTTGGTTGTGTCTTCGTTTCGGTGGTGTCCACGATTACTTGATCGACCACAGCTTGCATCTGAAGGATACCACGCTCGACAGTTCGGCTCCGATTTACTTCTATGCGTGACCGAACGAGCAGAGCCTGAGTGTAGATCTGCCAATTGACTGTTTTGTCACCAAGTACACGAGTTGCATACGGCATAACCTCTGATGATGTGAGTCCATCGAGGGGCGAAAAGGTATCACGAATAGTTGCTTCAGTTAAAAGAATCGCTTCGTCCAGTGGTGACAGTTGCGGCTGAGCATCAGGCTTCATACCAGCCAGTTCGTCGTCAATTTCAGGTAGTTCGACAGCAGCTTCATTCGCTTTGGCGAAGCTGATAGTTTCGAGCAGAGTATCATCATTGAGAGCCAGAGACTCGGGATTGTTCTGGTGAGTGACCGAAGGCTCAACAGATTCAGCCGGCTCGGCATCAGTGGTAACCACATGACCATCATTCGCTGTTAAAACCGTCGGGGCACTTTTGGCGAGAACAACAAGTTGACTGGTATCCCGTTCCTGGAACTTAGTCCTCTTCCCCAGTGCGCCAGAGAGCACGAACTTAAAACCGTTCAGTTTAGAGGCTTGCTTAAGTGCTTGTCTAGCTTTTTCCTCAAGCCCTAGCATCAGCAACGAGTTGGAGATCTCCAACAGCAGTTCGGCCTGCTTCTCGGGGATCCAGCTACCCTGGTTTCTAGACGTCTTCGTGTCCAGGACTAGGCTACGGGCATCTTCTACCGCGGCTAGCACCATATTGAAAAGCTGAGGAACATCAGTCCACTGCGAGCTACGAGCGAACGCAGAGCGTGAGCTTTGGGTTGGTTGTGCGAGAAGTTTGTAGTGCCATACAAGTACGCGCATCTTCCACCAAGAAATGCTGAACTGCTCTTTGGTTGTGGCTGTAGTGAGAATGTCTGGCCGATTGTAGCGCGGTAGAACTGCAAGGAAGATATGACGCGATAGAACATATAATGCTAGGTGTGGCGCATACTGGTATGGCACCACTCCGTCTACCTGAAGACTGTCTAGTACATTTCGAGAGCGGGAAGCTTCGAGGTCACCGAATACATTGCCAATTACGGCCGTATCTGGAAGCGCAGGTCCGGTGACATTAGCCTGGAGGAAGGCATTGAGACCAGCAACCCCAGCAGCTACAGCATCCTCGAAGCTTACGGCGTCAATATCGAGACTCGACTTTGGGGTATGATCAAGATTTGCAGAAAGGTCGTTAATGATAGTTCGTGTCGACGGCAGCTGAAGTATCTCGAGATACTGCCCTGCGACGGCCTGTTCCAGGGCCATGATAGCAGGATGCAGATGTGATTTGCGTTGAAGTTGAGATTGTAGTCGAGATGATGTTGTTTCCGTCGTGTTTGCCTTCGTTCTTCTTTAGCTTCTCGGATTTCTCTTATTGTTCCCATCAATGTATTACAGTATGTACTAACAATTGTATATGCTGCTATGTACTTCTCTCGTTCTTCACTGTATCTGGACTTGATAGAGGGGCATAATTATTCTGATTGTTGTATGTAGCGGGGCAATTTTTTTTCTTTTTTTCTCCATAAACGTCATAGTGCCAGTCACATGTTTTTATGATTCGAAACCATAATTTTCTAACCCTAATTTGAAATATTGCTGTGATTTTCACAAACCGCAGTTTTAACTGTTGTTAGTAGCTCTTGACATTTCTTCAAGTAGGGTCCATCTCGTAGTAATCGATATTGTTACAGCCATTTACTTCTTGCCTGTCTTTTTACGGCTGGGAACAACCTTGAAGCCAGCACCAGAAATGCTGGATTCAACCGACTGCTCACGAGCCGAAGTGTTGCTAGTACCGCCAATAAGACCGTTTCCTCCCTTTTTAGCAACTTCGCTCCAACCAGAGGCACCCGACGTTGCAGAGCTATTCTTTTCAACAATTCCCTTGTCAGCCAGCTTCTTCCGGCGGATGAATTCTTCGGCAAAGTGCCTTCCATCAATCGTCGTCGAGCTAGCATATACAGCGTCCTGGATCAGTGTATTTTCCAGGGGAAGTAGCATCAGTGTGGCAGCGAATGTAGCAACTATTGAGAAATTGTTGTTAGCTTTTGTTTTTGGACCAACTTTTTTTTTAGAATATTGTGGATTGATGAGAATCTTTTCTTACCGTCGATGCCATCACTTAGGCCACGCAGCTCACGGGTGAGCCACTTGTTGAACTCTTCCATGGCAGCAGTAGAGTCGGTCTTGGGGGAGGCAGGCTTAGCCAGTGTGATAGGCTTAGTGGCTAGAGACTTGCTACTAGATGTGCTTATTGTCCGTGCAGGAGCACTAGATGTCAGTGGTGTTTTGACTTTACCGCCAGCACCTACAGTTGCCCACCCGGTAATTGGGGGAGGGGGGGTAATTGTATTAGTTGGAGTAGACGTCGAAGAGATAGATCCAGCTATAGTGGTAGAAATAGTAACTGAAGCACCCTTTGACGCAAGATCAGCATAACGCTTGCCCGCACTGCCTGGCACAGTACCGACAGCTGAGGTCTGAAAAGGTACAGTTGACTCTTTGGCCTTGACTTTGCGAGCTTCCTCTTCGCGTTGGATCTCAGCGAGGGTTTTTTGCTTTTGTAAGGAGGTGTTGACTGAAGATCCGGAGCGGGTAGCAGGTCTAGCCCAGGGCGAGGCCGTTGCAACGGGCGAGGCCGTTGCTTGACCCCAGGTGCTAGAAGTGGGGAGGCCAGGCTGGTTAGAAGCCGCGACACGCTCACGTTCGCGGGAGTCCGCAACTTCTTGTTCAAGTGCTGCACGACGGGCAGTAGCAGCAGCCTGCTCAGCCTTAGCCGCCTTACGAGCCTCTGCCTCCTGAATTTCCTTCAAAGAGGGGCCTTTGCGTAGTTCATTAGCTTCACGAGCCCATGGCGCCAAAGGTGGTGGTTGAGCAGGAGTCAAAGAAGTATACAGCTCTGGGGAAGCAGAAGCGCCCGGTGGGGGGGGGAAAGGCATCGGAAGCCCGGTGTCTTGAGTTGAAGCCTTCAAGGTTGTCTCGGCAAGATCATTTTCATCTTCATAGTTTGAGGCGGCAGCCACAGCCAGCTGAGGAGAGGCAGTGAGTGGCGCATTAGTGAAGGACTCGGAGGCTATGGGGAAGACATGGCTATCGATTTCATTCCTTGGCATGGTCCCCGACTCAGCTTCGATATGCTCGTTGATCTCTTCGTTATCTGAATACTGTTGCGCGTGGCTTTGCTCTTGAAATTGTAGATGGTATTGTTCCCGCTGCAGCTGCTCTTGTTGAAGTTGTTCCTGCTGCAGCTGCTGCTGCTGTGTATGGGCATGGATAGCCTGCTGAAGAGATTCAACTTGTTCTTGGCTATCCATATCGTGACGAAGTGATTCGAACTCCTTCATGCGGTCCTTGAAACCTTCCTCGTCATCAACTAGATCATCCGTGTTAGGGAGTGCCTCACGTAGATCATTACTAGTATCGAGTTCACAGGTATTTATACTGGACAGTGGGGCTTGTCCTTGGCCTATAAATGAAGCTGAAGGGTCGGTTCCAGATGTTGTGTCACCCGATGCAACATTAGCATTACTGGAGTGGCCACCAAAAGATCCACTTATTTGACCATCGAGCTCGTTAATGCTCATCATCTCTCCTTCCCGAGGACCACCCATACTTTGGGGACCAACAGGGCCAAGATGATTGTCGAAGAATGGAGGGAATGCACCGAGTGATTGGTGAACCCCAATAGGCCCCATATTACCAAAGCTAGGCTGGCTGTGGAGGCTGTGGGCACTAGGATGGTGATGTAAGCCAGGAACAGCACCAACGGCCGATCCATACGAGAATTTAGGCGCCATTGCCTGTTGACGCATCATGAAGTCACGCTGCTGAGCGGCAACATACTGCTCTTCTTGCTTACGTCTCTCAAGATTGTTTTGTTCCTCTGCAGTCAGCGTGCGTCCATACGCGGGAATGACAGAACTAAGAGGAGGCACAACTCCGCCAGACGGCGTTTGACCAAATGGACCAGGCTGAGCGGGAGGCCCATGAGGAATACCAATCTGAGGTACTAGGAATGGCTCTCTCGAGTTTCCTATACGACGGATCAACGAACCAAGAGGTTCAAAGTCGGGGTCTTCAACTCTCTTGACACTCAAATCAGGAGAGAAGAAGTTTGCCTTGTACCAGTCATTCATTTCTAAACCAGTAAAGGGGCCTTGAACCTGGCCTTGAGGGTCAAGATACACCCAACGCATACGATCAGGCATGACCATCTGACGAGATGCAGAAGAGGCGGTCGAGGATTGACGTTCAGTGCCGGGAGGCGCAGATGGAATCACACCGAAGCCTGCACTTGTAGAAGACTGCGCGCCACCGGGAACGCCACCGGGAATATCATGGCCACTATACAAAGGATGAGGCCCCCCATTGGGCGCAGGCGGGGCAAAAAGCTCGTCAAAGTTGCGATTGGCACGCATAGAGCTGTCCGCATCACGCCCTAAACCATGAAAACCACCACGTCCAATGGCACCGAGCCCGCCAGTTTGGCGTAAGTCCTGGTCATCATGGTCTTGTGGAGCCATTTGAGATTGCATGGAAGCGGGGAACAAAGCTTCGAGCTTACTACGGCGGCCAATAGAAGGGGTACCGATTGCACCAGGCCCGCTAGGAGGAGGCCCAAAGACACCACTACCAAAGCTGCCGGAGTTGGGTATGTCGCCAATCGTTGGGAAAATTGAAGATCCGAAAGCATTGCCAAACGCGCCTGTACGCTCTCTATCGGGCATAGTGATTGATGGGCCGCCAGAGGCTCCAGGCCATCCACCAATAGCGCCTAAACCAGAGTATGTCTTTGGACCGGCACTTGAAGTTTGGCTCCGGTCGCTACCGTCGAACATTGGGTTTCCAAAAGGACGAGGAGCGCCATATCCACCAATGACTTGATCCATGCTGATACCACCGAGAACACCGCCCATTTGACGATCTAGATTGCTAACATTGCCATTGTTTACATCGTCGATATGGTGCTCTTGTTCATCAACGCTAGCTCGCTCCCGTTCACCGCCAGCTGGGCTACGGTAAGGGTTGGTAACTGAAGGGCTGAATTGATCTTTACCATCATGATCGGAGCCAAGGTTGAGAGAAGACATTCCTACATCATTGACTCCAAGTCCTCCCAGGTTCTTCAAAGGAGTTTCGAAGGGTTGAGTGGCCGCACGCACCGGTATGGGTGGACTATCTTCTTGATTACCACTAAGCAAGCCAGTGGTACCAATACGGCTAGAATCGGAAAAAGGGTCGGTGTCGGTTCTGGGACGGCGCCACGAGCGACCAGTTTCAGCACTAGTATCAGGTCCAGCGTTCCCAGGCTTTGGGCCAGCGTTCAGGGCCGATGCCGCCTCGCCATCTTTTATGGAAATAAGATGAGCTAGACGGCTCTCGCGAGAGTTTGCTGTAGGTTTACCCACACCGACAGAGCCGATTGGAGCACCAGCTAGAGCGAAATTCCCAAAAGATCCTATAGAGGGCGTGTTTTGGCCGGAAGCTGTCGATGGCCAACCAGTAGTAGATCCAGATGCGCCTCCGGTGAGAGAGCCGCCTCCGGATGTACTGAGTAGCTTTGACGGGATACCCACAGAGCCAAAAAATCCAGCCTTAGGTGCTTCTCTGGCAGATTGAGGAACCGGTGTATCGTCGGTATCGCCGTCACCTTCAACGGTTGACGATTCACGAAGCTCCGACATTTTGTTACGGCTACCGAGCCAGGAAGAATTCTCGTCCCGGGAAAAACGAGAGGCTTGAGGCGAGTTCAGAGATCCAAATTGATCGCCAGATTCGCGACGTCGAGCGGTAGGTCTTGTCGAGGTAGGGGAAGCAAGTCCAAAGGTACTACTGCTAGTTAAGTTTGCGTTTGAGTGGGTAGCAGAGATCTTGCGGCCGTTAGCAAGGTTACTTTGGGAATGTGAGTGGCCATCTTTGTTGGCTGTAGGGCCAATAATGTTGTTGTTGTTGCTGATCGTGCCATTGCTGTTTCCAGCACCCGTCGACATAAGCTTCAAAGGACTATTCACATCGGTGGAGAAAGCCTTTTCAGAATATAAGACGAAACGTTAGTATAGGAGGTAGATATTATTTAGAAATAAAAAACCACCAGATGCCAGCCACATATGATATCTTCCATGGAAGTAATTAGGGGAGAGGGAGAATTCAATACCTCTTTTTCGTCGATAGTAAGATCCTGGAGACCTAATGGCTTGAAATCATCATGAGAAGGCACCCAGCACATGTCAGGCTCATGGTTAGCAGCACTTTCGGCGGGTTTGCCCCACTGCCGCACGCCAGAGGTAGAGCCACCATTATACTGTCCTGGGGCCCAACCATCCATGTACAGGTTACTCGCGGCATTTGCAGAAAAGCTTTGATCCGAATCCGATACGCAAAAGACATCTAATATCTGATCTTTTCCATAGCGAGCCGGGGCTAGAGGTGTCTGCTCATAGCTAGCCATGCCATACTGCATGCCTCCTACGTGACTGCCAGCAACAGTATTCGCGGTAAAAGATTGTTCGATATCATGCATACCCAGTCCGGAAGTTGATGTCGTAGGGCTTTGAATAGGTGCATTCGAAGACGTCGGTTGTCCAGAGGCTGTGGTAGTAGTCGAGCGACGAAAGGTTCGGGTCCCATTGGTAGGTCGGCCATCGCGACGAGTCCTGGTTTGTGTTTGTACTGTTAGTTATATGGCGTTATGTGAAACGCGAATGAACAAACGATATTCGGCGTTCATATGCCAAGAATATAGATAGAACAACATAGTGCAAAACGGCAGGCTATCGCTGGAGGGCATTGAAGGGCTCTCTTACCAATCAGCACTGGTTCCTCGATCACCAGGTGCGCTTCGCGGGTCACGGCCGGGTTGGCTCTGGCCTGCTGCGGCCGACGCAAAGCTGGATGTTAAGTTGGGCATGGTGTTCGTGTGCGATGGTTGTATTGGAGGTAGGCGGCTGATGTTTTTGAAGTGGGACGTCAATGTACTGAATTGACTGTGGCGAGATGGATTTCTGCTTCTTTTGGTGTCGAGTTGCTGCGTTGTTTCTGCGTTCTGCAACAAATGGCTGATGAGAGTGGATGCGTATGAGTTTTCAGGTCGGTTCGATTCGGAGATGAAAGGAGCCGTATGGAGGTCGGTAATGGTTGAGGGATGCTGTAGGCGGAGCAGAGAAAAATTGTTTGTTTCTTTCAGCACAAACTATACGTTGTTGTTGAGGTGGATGGGTGTATGTGTTGGTCGAGTACAGTTTGATGATGATGACAATAATGCGAAGTGTGAAATTCAATTTAGAATGGATGCAGTGTTTGATCCAAGATGGACAGCTGGGAGTTGATAGCCAATTTTGATTGTGTTCTGGAGGTCGATGTGGGATTGATTCCTTGAGTCGCTAGATTGCAGGTTGTTTTGCATGCTGTGCTTATGCTGTGGAGGAAGATTGGAGGGCAGAAAAAACTTAAATTCTGGCTTTTTGGGGCTCTAGCTGGGGCTTGCTAGCACAGAAGTGGAGTCGCCTCACTTTTCGGTTTCTTCTTTTGGGGGGGCTTTTAACATTCAAAGTACTATTGAGTTTCTAGGAGCTATGACGATATTTTTTTTTCTTTTCACTATTGGTAACGAACAGCAGCAAATCAATGAACTTCAATGCCACTTGACAATATGCCAGCAAAGATAAAAGTCCACGGCAATGTCAAAAGTAACTCAATCATGATTAGACAGTCTATGCGTCGAAGGGGGGCCAACAGCAGTAGAGCTGTATTCCACGCTTTAGACCAAAAAAAAAAAAGAAGTAGTGCACACCATAGTCATGAGCCCTTCTATCTCTTCTTCCTTGTCATGCTCGAAATTTTCCATGCAGCCTTTTTATATGATGCTCTAACCTGCAACATCTTATAAGACCTACCACACGCTACAATGACCGTACTACAATAAGTCACTACTAGTAGTAAGCGAAGCCATGAAACGATGAGGTCGATAATCTCTAATACCGATGGATATGCTATGAGAAACAGGGGAAAACCCCATACCAGTAGTACTAGTACATAGTTCAGCACTGAAGTAGAGAAATTTCTTCTACTTTAAAAAAACTTGCAAAGAAACCTACAGTGACGCAGACAACAAGGCTGAAGGTTCAGCTTAGGCGCAAGGCTTGACTTGACGTTGAAACAAAACGACCAGAATAGTCAGCAACAAGTTGTTGTGTGCTGCATGTGTTACTATAATTATGTGTGGTTGCAACGTGTTTGTGTGGGATGTGATGCTTAACCCTTAACCCTTAATTATTGGAGGCTATACGTTCATACTTTCTTGGTAGTGTATAACAAGGTTATTTATTTTGTGGATGCTTTGCAGGGTGAACAAATCAGTTCAAATAACCTTGCAGTAAGGTTAGATGAATGTATTAACTAGTAATTGTAATGCTTTGATATTCTGTTATACCAAGCTGATATATGATGCCTGGAGTATATAGCTACTGTTCCTATGCTAGAATATTCCAGTTAGTCTGCCTGGCAGGTTTCAGTGAGGCCTGGTGATGTAAGCCCTGGCGAGAATGAGTGGATATATATATAACCCCTAGTTATAGGGTTCACATCTCCAATCAACTTTTCGTTTCCCATATCGTCAGGCATCAAATTTCAAGCAGCAACAACACACTGAGCGACTAATGTGTGCACCCAACGTCTACCTGCATGTGACGACGCCGCAAAGTTTGAAGAAGGTGGAGCTTTGCGTCACAGCAAACTTATAACTTCGTTACAGTAACTAACCGATATATCAGGTAGCTTGCATGTGAGATTTTTTACGCTCTCCCGTGATATCAGCAGTACAATAAGCCTACTCATTGGAGGAGGAATAGACCAGACGAAGTTCACGACATTACATGCATAGTTCTGACAATAAGAACGTGAACATAACAAGAGAGTAGTGGCATGTGCCACAAAGTCACATCACAGAAGAAGCAGAAAAGTAAGAATGTCAAGAAGCAAATGCCTCGAGGTTCTGTATAAAGAAATCTAATACTAAGGGTGTGTGTAGCGTGCAAATACGAACTGGAATAAAACATAATTCAATAAAGCCGAAAGATGAAGAGGGAAGTAGACCGCAAGGAGATAACAGCCGACTATTAGTTGTCCTAGCATCCAGGCGATGGAAACATAAACTCCCGTGCAGTATCAATGTCGCCAGCCGGCGGAAAAAGCGATAAAGAAAGTCATAACGTGACACCATAAGCTCTGCGAGCACTTACATGGTGAGTGTAAGAAAGGTCATCAATAATCATTCAGCCGCTTAAGCGCTGACGGGAACGTTGAAGTTAACGATGTCGCAGGTAGTCTTCTCGGTTGAGTAGACCTCCGACGAGCCCTCAGTCCAGTTGGGGTTCTTGACAACACCGGTGCCGGTGCATCCAAGGGGAACGCTGGCGGTACCAGTCTTGTTGAAGCTGTAATGTAGTGGTTAGCAAGAGAAAAATGTTAGACAGTATAATATGGTAACTTACGTGGTGCTATCGCACAGCCACGCCTGGTTGAGGCTCAGGGTACCGGCGGTGGCGTCGAACCAGAACTTCATGGACTCGACAATGGTGCCAGTGCAGTCGTAGGAATCAGTGCCACGGAAGTAGTCAGGGTAGGTGGTGCTGTAGCCAGAGCACTGCACATCGGCACCGGCGCCAGGGTTGCTCGCGTTGAAGCTTACAAAGCCCTGGGGAACGGAGTGGGCGGGGGTGCTCATGGTGTTGATAGTGTGGTAGTCGAAGTTGGTGATAGCCCAACCCTGGAAGTTGTTGGAGGGCTCAACGCAGGCGAGCTCGGTCTGGGGAAGAGCAACAGCCATGGCGCCGGTAGCGGCAATGATAGCGGTGAAGACAGCGGAAACCATTTTGAATATTATAAAAGTGGTAGATGGATAAGCAGAATGAAGGTTGGGATGCAAAGATGTGCTTCAAATGAAAGATAGAATACGTGAAGTTGGTGGAGATGAAGGCAATGTCAGATACAAGAAAGAATGTAGTGTTGGTGGGGTGAGGAGGAAAGGAAAGAGAAGAAAGCTGATGAAGAGGAGGACGGGCTCTCTTTTATATTGGAATTCCGGACGGTGTTTACTGTTGTGATACATACTACTATTTGCCCAGGCAATTGCTCTCTCACAATGACTGCCATCATCACCAAGCAACTGCCAGTGCCCCCCCCCCCTCCTCAGAAGGGGTGTAAGTCAATGCAATGATGGTGGGGGGCGTGGCGTGCAAAACGGTGAAGATACAGACATTCAATGTTACATGCAATGACTATCCAATACAGCCTTTCTCCTATTCTACCTGATTGAATCTCATAGCTCTAAGCTTTGACTACCAGACGGCATCGCATGACATCAAGGAGGCTGGCTGTTCAATCCAACTCTTTCTCGATTTCTTTTGATCTACAGCTCCCATTTACTTGCGGACCAGGCCATGGGACGAGACAAGATACCATCATCACGAGCTTTTGGCCTGGTCTAGAGAGTGAAAACACCTGCGTCATGGGAAACCGAGACGCAGCTTCTCGTATTGCAGGGCTGTGATCCTGGTAGCGTTGAGCAGCTAAAGGCCCATGCTGGCCGATCAAGCAACAGCCTGTTCTTATGGAGGAACTTTGTGTGTTTGTACCGGTGCTCTATTTTTACTTCAGTTAAGCAAAAGAAAAATATAAACATAAAACAACTAACAAGCATGGCTATGGCAGTACGGCGCGCCACAGTTCCATTCTTGGATAGCCCTAAACGAGTGCCTGTTTCTGTCTTGTATTGTGCCTCCTTCATCAAGCTGATATATTTCATTTTAATTTAATTCCTATCATTTAGATTCTGATTTGTAATGAGGACTTGATCTGATAAAAATTTCACAAATGTGCAGTCATATGACGTATTGGACTCGTACATGCACTTAATTTACTAGTTTGCCTAATTATTCGTTTTTTTTGTTCTCAGTGGAACTGCACAGAGAGGTAAAGTACATGCAATGAGGTAAAAGAAAGAAGCCAATTCCAACGAAGCCGGCTAGACATACTTTCCAACTTTCTAGCCCCTGGGCTTCCCGTATTCAAAGAAGATGCGGTGATGATCGTCAGTACGAAAGGATGGAAAGAAAGAGAAAATATGCATGGGCGGTGCATCTGGTGGTCGTATTACAGCAAATTGATCATGCTAATAGATGATACTACTACTACTAGTACTATGCTAGATCGAACTTGGGATGTTTTAGCGTGCGCTTCTATTTTCTTCCATAGACCCCGGCAGAGGCAACCTTACTTAATATACTATAAGCTTTTTTTGCCGCTCTCTCGCTTCCTGAGTTTGGGCCGAGGCGGTGCAAACAGTCCCCAGACAACCATGGGCGAGGGACATCAAACCCCGTTGCATCAGAATAGCAACAATCAGAGTTTGCCGGCTCAGCAGAAGCTGGCTATGGGGGGAAGGGGGGTCTAAAACGACGTCGTCATTGACTAATAATGGACTTGTCAGTTCGTTGTGTTAGGGTTGTCTCTGACAACCTCAATAGATGCTTAGTGTTCAGTAAGATATCTGTTCACCAGCTTTGAAGAGAACTAGGCTGGCTCGGTTTATTTATGCAACTAATATACAATCGGATACCACTTCCTGATACTAGTAGTACTAGTAATACTACAATACAAGAGGGATCTTTGGACAGCCCTGTTTATGCCCCTCTATTCCCCCCCCCCTTCCAGCCATGATTGTACTTCTCATATTGTGCATACCTTCGTCTTGTAGAACACACAACACGTCTCGTCTCGTCTCGTCTCGTCTCGTCTCTTATCTCGTCATGCCTCGCTAGTTAGTTGTCTTGATCTTAGCTTTTTCCAGTTCCCCTGTCCTTTTTTCTCGCGGCCTAGCCGAATTGGAGATAGGAAGGAGAATATGCGGCAGAAGATGATATAGGTTTTGCCGTATAGGCGACAACGCACGTGCAAGGGAACAGAAAACAGTTCTTAGTGGCCCTCCGCCGTGGAGATAGTGCTGTGTTATCCGTGTTGTGTTGTCTCTGCATACGGTACCTAATGTCGGCTTGCGATGAACATACATTGTAGGACGTGTAAGTTGCTGCATATGTTGCCAATGGCCCAATTAGTTACTAGGTTACGATTACTAGCTATCATTGCTTTATGTAAATCTTCGCCATACTTTGCTTGCATTAGAACATATCAATATATCAAAGAGTTTCAACTGTGACCACTCAGTCTGTTTGTGCTCACTTGTTTCTATGTAGGTATTGAAATGAGTTTCTGACATTGGCCTTCCATTTATCATAGATTGAGCAATTTCTAGATAAATACACCATATGAAACTCGAAGCGTGGCGTCTATGAAGCAATCAATGTCTTTGAAAGCCTCAGTGGTTTTCCGGCAAGGGACAATACAGAATGCCATGTAAAAAGCGGGATCGATAAACTATTGCAACCTCGTCCACTAGATGTACCTGCTAGCATTATCCCGATTATACGAAGTTTCTCAGGAGGCTTTGCTGCATACTTCTCCCTATTTCAGTTGCAAGGCCCAGCGACAACATGATGCTACCTTTGCTTTCTATAAGGGGCTCTAGAAGAACATACGGTGAGGTCTAGCCCGCTTTATCAATGGCACTCTATAGTGCAATGAAGATCCGCGCCAGACTGGCTAGGTTCATCTATTAGAAACTGCACTGTTTGGTCTGTGTACATACTAGTATGTATAGGCAAATTACTAAAACATCACAGCGAAGAGATACGTTACCTGCCCTTGAATCCTACGTAAAATCAAGAAATACCGTAAACTAGGCCGTTACTTATGATATGTCCGGTCATCACAATTCATGTGACCAAGCAATTATAAGTATAGAGCCTTCTCTTGCTAACTGAGCTCGACATGAAGCCAAGGCGTTTAATCGTCACTATCGACTAATTACTAGTACTAGTACTACTAAAGAAAGAAAAAGAGAAAAACAATGGCTTGCTGTCTCGGAACCCGAGCTTTCAGGCCATCTAAAAACGCACAGGCTACCAGTTGACACCTGCTGCAGAAGGCGACACCTAGCAGGCAGTTTGATAGCATGATCCGTGTGTTTCTGGCGATGTTGAAAAGGGTAGGCGGTATGCACCGTCGGCCTTCTATGCCAACTAAGAGCCTTGTTGGAGACCGTTGTAGTATCGTTTATGTAAGGATTAGAGTCCGATCAATGCCTTCGGTACGCAGTATATCTGTCTATACACAATCAATAGCCAACTTACATAGTAAGGAGGTTTTAATATTATAGATTGGCATAGTGTACCACATAGTGGCCAAATACATGTACTTAGTAGATATCTTACTTGTGCCTGGGTCAAACGACCCAAGCTCTAACCTAGGCATCCTACTTCTGTAGAAAATCATGGTATTCTCCTTCGGAGGTACTGCTTACCGACCGATGCTAGCCTTAGCCAGTTCACCACCTAAATCCTGCATCGGCGGGACCAACTCACCCATGTGTACTATACAAAGTAGTCGTTCAGTACTACTTAGTCACTATAAAGTTTGTGCTGTACAACCTTGAATAGTTAGTTACATGATCTGACGGACACTATCATCGCGATCCTGCTTCGATGAAGCTCACCTATCGAGGTTTTTTCGCTTGCTTTGTGTATAAATTAGTTAAGGATTACAAAAAAACATATATTTTATGTACCAGTAATCATTATAATTTTCCTACCTTTTGTCATGTGTATAGTAGTTAAGATTTTGAAAAAACAAACATGCACTAGGGTTTGTACAGAAACGCAACCCTTATACGTGTCATGTTATATCAGCAGTACGACAAAAATGCAAGCTACTGGGTAGTACTAACAGATTGCACTCACAGAATCATGGTCGCCAGTGTAGATCCCCATTAGAGCGCCCCATTGTTATTATAGTGTTAGTGCGTAAATGTCTTCTCCCGGACGATTTTTCATAGCCCGGGTTGCGAGAACGACAAAGTTACTTGTCTGGTAGTGGACTACTAACTATGTACTTTGTTTTGCATTACGGCTGGCTGTCTTAGTGGCGATTTCGACCAGTACTCCACTAATGACTTAAGAACGAACAGTCGACGAATCACCGAGGACATGCATAATCTCTGCTTAATAGAAAGCTGCGGAGAAGTACTGTGGCTGAGGCTGAGGTACTTCTGCTCAATATTTCGAAGTTTCTTTTTTTGTACCCCTGTCTATTGGTGTTAAAAAAGAAGGGCTTGATCATACTACCAGCCAGAATCGAGTATACTACCGACGAAAAGGGGGATCTTTGACACCCGGTCCGTTCGATAAGTACATGTAAATTTAAAAGGTAATTAGTACATTACATAAGTTCGTGTGTATCTGATATATAGCACTTGAAAATATGTATCAAAGGAAAGAAAGAAACAACTAGGCAGACAAATCAAGCATGACCTGATTGCATAACAGAAGATTGATACAAAGGGCCAGAAAGGAAACACGATACAGAACTAAGAACAACGAGATGCCTAAGTCTAACTACAGTGGTCCAGTAACAGTTGTAATGACTGGATATACTAATAATCTTGAATTATTATCATCAACTAACAACCTATTTACCTGTAGTTATTTTAAATGATGTAGCTTCACTACACCACTGTTGTGGCCTTCAATGAACCTTGTCCTCCCAAGAAACTTCTTCGAAAGAAATTGTATACTATATGATCTCATGGAGTGTGTCTTCGCCATAGGCTTTATTCGTGGGACCGGGTCCTACGGAAGACCCACTTAGTATACAGTACAAATGCCATGAGAATATACTATGTACTGAAGTACCACCTTCAGCTTCGAAAAAAACAAACAGGGATTACCAAAGTGGGCTCAGTGCTGCCGATGGTGGTTTTTTCGCACATGTGACCCTTTTTAGTGGTTGGCCTTGCAATATATAGGGTTACCTAGAGATCAGGGTTTTTTTTTTTTCGGCCCTTACTAATATCACTATAACCAATTTTTACCGTCAATAGTAGTACTAGTATCTAGAATATTCCATAGTCTTTTTTTGTTCGTGCGGATGCGGGGCACGAATCAAGAGAATGTTGCTAACCAATGCGTCTTTTTGTTGTCTAGAAGCATCTGTCGATAAGGGTCTATAGTGAAGAGCTGCATAGTAGTAGACTTTTTCCTTGTTGAACCTTGCTATTGTATCTCGTCTTGAGCTTCTGCTAGGTTGATGATGACGCTTATGTACTAGTATATGCATATATACAGTACTACGTACTACTATCCATTCTGTTATCCCAAGGTCGATTTGAATGGAAACCAAACTCATTTATGCAGCGTTGATTTGGCCTACTTTCTTCTGCTGAAATCTCAATTTACCTCACCCAAATTGCTGAAATAGGAGTATCACTCTGTATCATTCACAATAACTGTTGGTATTCTTTCTCGTCAACAGAATTCATTCAATTGTCTCTAATCAGTACAAAGTCTGCAATCCCACCCACACACACCTACCTTTAAATACACCATATTCTGCGCTAGTATATCGGACATTCAGATTATAACCATGTTCGGCGCATTGATACCCGCAGGCGTTTCGACTCCTGAAGATGCTCAAGAAGAGACTACTAGATTTCAAAATTTCATTTTTCGTGGCGCAGACTGCGTATTTGACACTCTCTATCGCTTAATCTGTGGCCTCATAAGCTTCCTTGCCATGTTTCTTGTTCCGCTAAAGCTGGCAGCCACAGCTATCGTATCGCCATACCGCTATCTGTTCGAGATATCGCTTGATATGACGCTATATACGGCACTCCCGATCTCGATACAACGCTCCGTTAAGCGTTTTCGCCGTACAGTCGAGCGGGAGTTTGTGGCAGTTGTGTTAGGCCATGGCCGCGAGATCTGCGTACTCGTATTTTGGCCTGGCTGGATATTCATACTGGGAATTATTCTTGTTACCCAAGGCGTCGGGTTCTGAACATTGAACACAAGGATAGAGAAGGTGGATGGGAAAGAAAGAAGAACAAAAGTCAAACCAAGAATAATCTGGATATTGACTGGTATATGTGGATTTTGATACTATTATAAGCACTCACTCTAGGTGGCGAGTCTAGATTGGCTGGAATAGTGCACACTCGACGGATCTAGTACTAAGTTTTTCTGCGAATTACCGGAGCGGAGGCGTACACCATCGCGGTTGATTGGATATGGGAGGGAATCATGAGTAAAAGAATGCATTTCCACCTGTATCTCGCTTGATATCTTGACTGTAATCCTTTTCTGCATCAAACTCACGCCATGTACTAGCGGGATAGATGTGCTTGTTGCGTTCATACCATCTCCTGTCTACAACCTTGGTGAAGGTCGGATCATCATGAGCACCCTCAAGAGCTGATACGTCTGCTAGATCTCTCTTTGCAGCCATCCTGGCCACCGATGTGAGTAGAGGTTGATGGCCTTGTTCAACCTCCGCACTGCTATTCTTAGCACCGACCGGAGCTTCACTAGAAAAATCAAATAGCTGTGTGCCACCAGGACCACGAATCTTGTTCATGATGAAATAGTAAAAGTCGTAGTGATGAGGAATTATCACCCCGCCTCTCACTAAAACTAGATCGTCGACGCCGATGCGAGCCCACTCTTTGCGAGCACGGGTATCTCCGCGCAACTCGGCGCCGAGCTTTCGACTTTTATCGAGCGCAACCCATACGTAGTCGCCCTTTTTGACTCGGACGAAACCACCGGGGATGTCAGTACCATCGTAAAACACAAATGGAAGAACGACTTCAGTGGCTTTGATAGCATCTTGAAGGGCAAGAAACTCTCTGCGCAGCTCATCGCGTTCGTTGGCTTCGCGTTTTTGTGAATACTTTGTGATGATGCGAGGAGTAACAACTGCATTATTGGCTACAATTTTGGCTTTAGGAACTGCTGTTCCGTTAGCGTCGATGTTGCCCGATGGAGCGGATTCATGGGCAGATCCTAAATTGTTCTTCTTTTGCTTTTTGGTCTTTGTTGAGGACTGTATGGAGATATTCAGCTTCGTATAGTCTTCTTCTTCTTCTACTTCTTCTTCTTCTTGGTCGTCAAACGATAATTTTGCTTTGGCAGCTTTACGTTTCTTTTTAGTCTTTTTTTCGACAGCTGGGGGATTGTTCGAGTCGTTGCTGTCGGCGATTGTAGCTACAGGTGTCTGTGAGCGGTCGGATGTGGCGTTATTGGATGGAGTGTTTCCGAGAAGAGCTTCGCGAGCTTCGCGCTCTTGGGCCTCGACAAGCTCGGTACGGCGTTTGCGGAATTCGGAAAGATGGACAAGCCCGACTGTTTGTGTTGATAACAGATTGTTCACGGCAGTACCAGAACTACCTTGTGAGGTAAAGCGAGAAGATGATGACATTTGAGCGCTTTGAGGAAGATCGCGATGGACCCTTGAGTGAGAAGACGACGGGATAGAGACGTTTGAGTACAAAAATAATACAGGCACAAATATTAAAAACTGAGGGACATATTTGATGACTAAGTGATTCAATGGTGTGAGTTGGGAGAGAGTGTGGTGCTATAGCAAGGACAGGTACGAATATGTCTATGTGGTGATTAAGTTGAGGGAGGTTGTTGACCAGGCTATCTATCTACATTAGTAACTTGCTTGACGATAAAAATAGTGGACACGCCCATATCGATAAGCGATAAGCGATAAGATAACGCCGTCTAGTTTGGTAGAAGATACGATTTGCTTTGAGTAAGCATGAAAGGGAATGTAGTTGATACTATCTTGAACTAGAGCTAGCCCGATAAATCATTGGAGAGGTTTTCAAGGCTCTGCTCAGCCACACTTGTCAACCTACGTCTTGAGATGCACTATGCACTATGCACTATGTACAAGTAGTACTAGTATTATGGTTGCCGTATATGTAAGGTATAGGATTATGGTTGCCAGCTATCTGTCAATTAAAATCTACAAAGAGTAGTAAGCAAATGGATATGATGTACTAATACTTTACATGTAACCATGATTACATCGCACTACTATGTAGTTAGTTGAAGATTGAACGGTTTTGACTAAGTATTCCGATCTTGTAGAATCTTGGTAGAGACAATGGTTGGCCAATTGGTGGTACTACTACTATAGCTGTGTAGCAACATATCTAATTCTAGACAAGGTTTGCTGCGAAAAATGACCCTGTAGTCACGTCAGAATGAACGCAAGTGGGTTGAAGTTTCACTAGATTAGCGTAGATTCACTATGACATACATAGTATATACAGAGCGCTAATTCACAAGACGAATACATGTTTAGCTGAAGCTTAACAGCAAGCTAATGCTGAGCTAATTAGCTCTTCGATCCCAATCCTGTCCTGCTAGACCGATATGAAGTATATACATAGTAGAAAGAGAGAGAGGGAGAAGCCGTGACCGCTATACTGAAAGAAGAAGAAAAAAAAGAAACAGACGCAAAGACGGAAGACAAGAAGACAGTGATTTGCTCCCTTGTTTCGTAAACAGTTACTTAAGATTAAGACATTTTTGCTTCTTTTCTTTATCTTTTTTTTTCTTTTCTTTACTTTATCTTTATTTCTATATTTCTGGTATATGACTATACATTATACTTTGTCTCTCTTAACTTTCATATCATAATAAGCCGCAATTTTTCTCCTGCCATGGCCCGCTGGACCCTCATGTCATTTCTAGGGTTATCGGCAAATCCGGCCTCCGAAGACCGTGAAGGGTGGCTTCGGTCGGATCAGCGTCAGGCTCTGCTGGGCCAAACTAGCGAACATGCGACGGCGGCAATTCCAGCTCTCGAAGTTACCAAGGTGGCGCTGCGGCTGCGCTATCTAGTACAAGAGTGTATTCCGTGCGAACTTAACGAAGACGATGTTACGCGACCACACAGCACTATTCTTACACAAAAGGTCGTATCGGCGGCACGTGATGCCGGTCGGGTCCATGATGGAAACAACAACAGCGACGCAGATTACAGCGCGTGTGTCGTCTTCGGACTTCTTGTTTGCAAGCAGTGGTTCACCCGCCAGGCTCTGGCCGAGCTTTGGGATGCCGACCTGCACCGCCTACGGGCTACGGCCTGTGAGGTTATCGCCAAGGCCTTGATCGAGAACGAAGAGAGCCTGCCATTACTACTCCATGCTGTCCTCTTGCGTCGCTACTCCATTCTCGTTGACGGCGAAGCTACGCCGCCCGTAAATGTCATTGAGAAGGCAGTTGATCTCCACGCACTCCGCGTCATCTGTTCCTCGGGATATCAGAAATGCATCACGTACCTCTGGAAGGGCTGGCTGGTGCAGGACGAGAACGATCCCAGCCAGTTTGTCGACTATGTCCAGAAGGCCGACCGTCGTTTCGTAGTACATTTAGACCCAGATCGTATGCGCGCCCCGATCTACCAGAACATTGTGCAGCTCTTGGTATCGCTCTTATATCTTGTACTATACACCCTAGCCATCAACTCCATCAACCCCGCTGGCGACCTCGATGGCACCGAGATTCTTCTCTATGTTGTGACTGTGGGATACATTGTTGATGAAGTCGTCAAGGTCTGGAAGGCCGGCTATCACATCCTCGGATTTTGGAACGCCTTCAACTTGACACTGTACGCTATATTGACCGTCTCCTTTGTGCTTCGTCTTATTGGCCTGTCGCATCCCATTGACAGCAACTTCCGGCCCGGCATGCTTGCACTAGTTACCGATAGCCCACGCGAGTACTATTCGCGTCTGAGTTATAACTTTCTGGCCTTTTCGGCGCCCATGTTCTGGAGTCGGCTCCTGCTATACCTCGATGGCTTCCGTTTTTTTGGCGCCATGCTAGTGGTTCTCAAGGTTATGATGAAGGAGTCTCTCATATTCTTTGCCCTTCTGACCATCGTCATTGTTGGCTTCTTGCAGGCCTTCATCGGCCTAGACCTGGCTGACGATCTCGTCGCCGACGACGTCTTTTTTATCTTCAAGGCCATGGCCAACGGCATAATGGGTAGTCCAGAGTTTGATGGCTTCGATAACTTTGCGCCACCATTCGGCCTGATTCTCTACTACATGTTTACCTTTATGGTCATGATCATTCTGCTCAATATCTTGATTGCTCTGTACGGTTCTGCCTATAGTGATATTTACGATAACGCTAACGACGAGTTCATGGCCCTGTACGCCCAGAAAACGATGCAGTTTGTGCGTGCCCCCGACGAGAATGTATACATCGCACCATTCAACTTGGTGGAAATTGCTGTTGCTGCTGTTACTGAGTGGTGGATGCCTAAAGATCGCTTTGAGCAACTCAATGATGTGGTCATGGCTCTGATTTACAGTCCTGTGCTTATTGTGGCGGCTTGGATCGAAACACGTGCCGCGCTTGTGATTCGTCACAATCGTCTTCGCGGAGAAGATGACGACGATGTCATGCACGAATGGGAGCAGATCTCTGATCAGATGGATATGGAGGCCGAGGGCTGGACTAAGAAAGTTTCTGAAGCTAAGAGCAATGTCGAGGAGGAACCTGCTGTCCAGGAGGTCAAGAAGCTAGCATCAGAAATTACTGACCTCAAGCGCATGCTACTAATGGGGCTGCAGAATCAAAGCAGCAACTAGATAACTAGACGAGATGTATGGAAGGAGTAGGCTAATATATCATAAAAACTAGCTACACCCCATACTAAGTGGCAATTTCGATCAGTACCTCTCCGTTTCTATATATAACTCTTCTATATCTATCAATGTGATATATGACAATCATTTCTCTAAATGTGCTTAGCTCTACAACATCGTTATCCGACCTTCAAGTTTGGGGGAGATAACACGCGTCCAATCAATACTCAAATCCTCTTCTTTAATGGCATCACACAAGATGGTCTTCACACCAGCTTTTTTGGCCCAACGAGCGAAGAACTTACGAAGAAGGAGCATATCGCCCTCCATTTTATCGTCATCGTCACTTGGCCCGGCCTCCTCCGGGGAGTCAGATGCTGTATGAGGCTCATCTTCTAGGAAAAGACTCTTGTCATCATCTACTGGTACTCGTCCCCAGCCGGTCCTTTTCTCGATCCATTTAACCCAGGCAGAAACACCAGAGCCGTTCGTATCAGAAGCATCTTTAACCTTTGGTGAAGGTGTTGTCCTTTCTAGGACGATCTTAACTTCGCTGGTTGTCTTAACTGGGCACAATGTCTCCGCTACAGCATTCCAATGTCGACTCAGGTGGCGCCATTTTCCTACGGTGCGGAGGCCCATAAAATACTGGCGTAGCATCGCAGAGATGAGGATTCCGTTCTCCTCGTCCACAATTTCCTCAGCTGTGCCGCCTTCTGCTTTAACCAACAAGGCATCATATCCGTCTTAGAAGCAGTAGTTAGTATATATGAACAAGCGCGCACCACCTTTACTAAACATCAGTACTGTTACCTTTTCCGCGGCCCATATATCCACGTGTAGCCAGGGTATATTTCTTGTCCCGGACTATAGGCTGGCCACCCAACGTGGCATCCACAATGCGACTTCCGGATGGCCGCTTGGGATCAAAGCTGAAAGCGATATTAGAAACTTGTGGGAAACGACCCTCGAGCGCGGGATACTGTGATACTCCGTTCTCGAGGGCGTCCACAATAGCCTGTCCATTGACTCTGATGAAGATTGCCGGGTCTTCAAACGGAAAGCAGTTAGTAATATCCTTTACCAAGAGGACTCCAGGGGGATACACGGTATCTCCACGGATGGTTCCCGCTGCCATTAATGAGGCGTCAGCGCCATAATGAGCTCGCATGACGTCACAGACGAAGTTGCCCATATTGCTCTCTGAAGTACGCACAGTCACAAATCGAGCGTCTAGAGGAACAGCAGTCCAGCCAACCGGCTTGGCGAGGCTTTGCTTCAGATTTGCCGTTAACCGGACGACTAGCTCAGAAGCTTCTGGGTCTTCGGCAACGCCGGAGCAGATATCGCGGCGCAAGATATCAAACGCCCATTTTCCGTCTTGGCCTTTACGCCCCTCAATATAGCTCAGATTCTTGAAGTCAGTGCCTGATCTCAGCACATGAGTCCCCTTGATAAGGCTGTGGGCGTAATAGTGGTCGTGGCCTCCTAAAATCAGGTCAAAGAGACCGTCGGTTTGCTCGGCGAGCTTGTTGTCGTTTGGCTCTCGTTGATGGCTAACACATATAACTAGATCGGCGCCTTGGGCTCTAAGGGTCGGAACAATCTCTTTGGCGGTTGCAGAGGCGGATTTGTAGATGATGTTGGGCGGTAGACTGTTGATAGTTACAAGCCACTCACGCTCTCCGAGACCTACAAAGGCTACAGAGAGACCAGTCGCAGTCGTAAGCCAGTGAGTCTTTTTAGCACCACCAAGAGGGACATCGTCGCCTAGAGCAGGGTCGAGAACATTGGCCAAAAGCCAAGGAAACTCGCATTTAGAGGCGAGGTGGGCAAACTGGCCAACGCCAAAATCGAAGTCGTGGTTCTACCCATATAAAGGAGGGGGGCAATGTTAGTTACATGCAGCCAAGTATCAACGTTGTTAGACTCGCCGAACCGAAGAGGCCGTGTGTTACACTATGATATACAGTTTATCCTAGAGTTATGGGTGGGATCAACTTACACCAACACAGGCTACGTCAGTTCCGATTTGGTTTAGGATAGGAACCATGTGTTCGCCTATATAACCGATATTAGTGTGATCACCAAGATATAGTAGGAAGATGGTAATATCTCGTTGCTTCAGAAGTTTCAAGTCGTACTAACCCTTTGTGACTGAGCTTTCTAGACTTGGGTTGAAGGCATCACCGGAGAAAATGGTGACTAGTCCAGTATTTTCTGTTTCTGGCGTCTTTCGGTATTCATTTACAACGCTGATAAACCGGGAATAGCCACCAACCGGCTCAGAACTACTCTGCTCTAGATGGTAGACATCATTGTAGTGTAGGAGTCTGATATCGGCCGGTGTCGAGAGGTTGGCATCTGACTTATAGGTCACCGAGGCGTCTGGTGGCAAGCTCATGGCGATAGAAATATGGTAATTAAGGTAAGTATAGGCTAGAGGTTGTTCACTGATGGAGGGGCGGCAAGAATAAAAGCATATATAAGGGATCCAAGTTTATGGTGTCTTGGTAGATCAAAGATGCCAATATGCAAGGCGGGAGGTGGGGATGGTCCGAGATTTAGTTTCTGTGTTCCAAGAAAGGGATGGCTCTTCTAGCTAATATATTGTTTGGTGTACTATGTATAGTAAGGCATTGGTATTAGGTCTAATGGATTGTATGGGTAATTGAAGGAGTACAGAAGCTCATTAACTCAATTGTGATTGGCCCATTTGTTACTTAATCTACTAGTATTTGATGCGAACAACGTAGGGTTTAATAGCAAGTTCGATGATAGGGTTATAATGCATGCATAGTAGATGGCTTTCACAAGTGTGTGTGTGAGGCTACCTACATGGCTACGCAATCAAACAAGGTTGACAGATAGCACGATTTATAGCAAGCGATAACAATGTTAATGCCTGATCTTGCAACGTATACCTTTCTTTTCTTAGAAAAGAGAGATTCCTGTAACATACTACAAGTGTGGGTAACTATATATAATACTACACTAGATGGTAAATCTTATGTACAGTGGGATGGTACAAAGTATCTGTCCAAGCCTGGCAAATAAATCGCTGTTCCTCTCAAAGGCCTAAAAGTGACAAACCCAGCGTCACAAACCCTGGAATACCCTGGACAAACAAGATCTTCTTGTTACTGGTAGCTGCACCGAACATACCAGCTACACTAACACAGCCAGTAAAGAAGATCTTAAGCTGGTAAGCAAATTCTACATTAGGGTGTAGCAAGCTCCAAGCAAGCCCAGCAGCCAGAAAAACATTATAAATGCCTTGATTGGCCCCGAGAACCTTTGTTTTCTTGGCAAAGTCTGCCTTCAGACCAAACGCCCGACATCCGGCAGGCTTAGTCCACAAGAAGATTTCGAGAATAGCGATATATCCATGAAGGGCCGAAAGGGCACCAGTGGCGACGGCAGCGAGCATTATGGCGAAGAAGAGGAGTTGCGATAGAAAGCAAAGTTAAAAGGAGGGAAGGAGTACGACGAGTCGTGATATATTGAACTAGCAGCTTGGCTTGGATGTCTATTGAGTTGGTGTGATTCGGTTCGGCAAGCTTGTCTGACAATCAATGAGAAGAGAAAGATTTTCTCTAAAGTTCGGGTATCACCCGCTGGAGAACGAGGCTAGGGTGCTGCTGGTAGTGATACGATGTGCAAATTGATCCTATATTGTGGTATTAAGTGTAGCCTCAAAACTCGACATGGAGATACACACAGAATATTATTGCTATGGAAAATGTGGTGAGAAAGAAGGATAAAATGAAACTGAAGCTTGTTTACCTTTGACATTTTTTGACTATCTTCTAATATGAGCTTTAATGAAAGTAGTAATAATATGTAGTAGTAGTAGAAAGATAGAAACTATATTCAAAAACGCAAGGACCATCGAAGCCTTTCGTGCCGACAGAGACGTATTAGGGTCAAGGGTTGCCAGACATAGAACCTCGGCTTTTTGAGAGCTAGACTTGGATTCTAGCCAATCACAGTGTTTGCGCAATGCAATGAAATGCGCTTAGCTCCAACGGCTTGTGAGAGAGTCCCGAATTGACTTGCCGGAGGTTGGAGAGTTTAGTAAAGTAAGCGGTTCATTTTCCGTTTATATATCTTGTGACATGGCCAGCAATCTCTAATCTCTTTCTCTCTTCCAATCTCGACTTGCCTTTCCAATTTGTATCCTCGACCAACCAGTCACAGTTCCTGTTCTATTCCACATCAACAATTACAACCACAACCACAACCACATACTTCACCAACCATGACCGACCGAGTCTCATCTCTTCTTAACCATCTGGCGCCTGGCTCAGCATTGGCCAAGATCCAGCAAAAGAACCCTGATGATATTGTCATCACGCTAGCCATCCGGACGCCTCTATGCAAGGCATTCAAGGGCGGGTTCAAGGACTCGCAGCTCGAGGACATTGTTTATCTGCTGCTGAAGCAGGTCAAAGAACGCAGCGGCTTGGACCCAAAGCTTGTGGACGATATCTGCCTTGGTAATGTAAGTTAGAAGCTATCTGCAAATGCCCCTGAGTCCTTTAATCAGCGCACTGCCCACCTTTATAGTTGAAACTAACACGTCTACCTCTTCGACTATCTAGGTTTCTGACGCTAAGGCTTGCTACAAGCTGCGTTGCGCTGCCTTAGCCGCCGGCTTCCCAAACACTACATCCGCATACGCGACCAACCGGTTCTGCTCGTCTGGCCTTAAGGCAACTGGCGATATCGCTGCTGCCATTACCACTGGCTCGATCGAAATCGGTCTTGCTGTTGGTGCCGAGACCATGACTGTAGGTGGAGACAAGGTCGAACAGCCATTCTCTGATGCAGTTTTGAGTCTTTCGCAAGAGGCTCGCGACTCTGTCGAGCCCATGGGTTGGACTAGCGAGAATGTTGCTAAAGAGTTCAACCTTGACCGCAAGGTTCTCGATGAGTACGCTGCCGAGTCTTTTCGCCGAGCTGAAGAAGCCCAGAACAACGGCTCATTTGCTGATGAGATCGTTCCTGTCGTTGCCAAGGTCAAGGGACCTGATGGCGCGCTACGTGAGGTCACTCTCTCCAAGGATGAAGGCATTCGCCCTGGAACTACTGCCGAGAAGCTAGGCAAGATTCGCTCAGCCTTCCCTCAATGGGGTCCAGCCACTACTGGAGGCAACGCCTCCCAGCTGACTGACGGAGCCGCTGCTGTCCTGCTAATGAAGCGGAGCACCGCCCAACGCTTGAACCAGCCTATCCTTGCTAAGTATGTTGGCAGCACTGTTGCTGGACTAGCACCGCGTATTATGGGCATTGGTCCTACTGTAGCTATTCCTAAGCTTCTGAGCCAACATAACATCACCTTGAGCGATATTGACGTCATTGAGGTGAACGAGGCCTTTGCTACCATGGCCGTCTACACCAAGGATTTCCTAGGTCTAGACCATGCTAAGATGAACCCTAGAGGTGGCGCTATTGCACTTGGTCACCCATTAGGATGCACAGGTGCTAGACAGATCGTCACGGGCCTGAGTGAGTTAAGAAAACAGAAGAAGAAGATGCTTCTAACTAGTATGTGCATTGGCACTGGCATGGGAATGGCGGGCTTGTTTGTGAACGAGGCGTAATGGAAACAAAGCCATATGGGAGGCAAATTGTATATGTAAACCCATTTCATATAGTAGCAAACAGACAACTGTGCTGAGAGTAGTAGGAAGCACGGAAATATTAGCGCTTTTTTCTTTCCTTTATTTGTATGTTCTATCTCATCGTGATATAGTGAATTAAATTAAAAGGTGAATAGTTATATATATAGCTACTATCTTGGTAGAAGAGATTCATGACCGTGAAATTACTAGAATACGAAAAATTACGATTGTGGCGAGTACTTGAGACTGATTGGCTAACACTAGTAGTCATCTGAGCCATGACAGATGAGTTGAACATTTTTAGAAGGGGAAACAATATACAGACAAAAAGGCATATGTAGAGAGGCAAGGGCAATCGTTTAAGGTAACGATAGAGTTTCAGCAATTTCGGACCGGCGAACCGCCTCGTAGACGTCTGGTGCAAAACGTTCCTCGCCAACCATGTCTACAATCCCACTACGCTCCATCATTGTGCGCACGGGGTGGCCTGGCGCGGGGCAACGACTAAAGAAGACCCGAACTCCTTGGTCGCGGTAGTTGCGCACAATCTCTTCTAGCACCTGGGCTCCAGAGCCATCTAGAGAGGTAACTCCATGGATATCGAATATGATATTCCGGTTATTGTCGCGTGCTCTAGTAGCAGGCATTGCTGGATGGGCCATGGCACCGTAACGCTCTAGGCGGCGAAGACGGCTACGAAGCTCACCAGAATTAGCAAAAGTCAAAGGCTCGGGAATCTTGACAATTAGGCAGCCATCAAAGAACTCTAGCCGTTCGGGGTGAAGTTCGGCATTATCGAACCGGCTGGTGCCAGGCACACGACCGAGAATCTGGATGCGCGGACGAGTCGAGTGACGAATGACTTGGAGGAGGGAAAGACCAATGCCGATAGCAATACCAAACGTCAAAGAAAAGAATACGGTTGAAAAGAAGATAGTGCCCATGAGAGCTAGTTCGGTCCAACCGCGAATACGCAAAAAGAATAAGATATCATGAGGAGCCTCTTCAATTAGTGACCAGGCTACAACAGAAATCATGGAACTGAGCACAGGTTTCTATGATATATTAGCGAATTAGGAAAGAAGGGAAACATAAGAGGGAAAACTAGGGAAGAGAAGAGAAAGAAAGGAAACAAAAACGAGGTTTACTAGACTTACTGGGATAAAGTAAAAGTAAGGAAGCATCCATTTGATACAACCCAAGGTGATCATGCTGAGAAAGATGGAGCTCATAGGGCTACGACCGCCAGTTGACTTATTCACCTTACTTCTTCCATAGCCACCGAATGCTGGAAGACACATGAAGCAAGAGCTGACTAGATTGGCTACACCAAGCGCCACCAGTTCTCTGTTTGCACTAAGTTCGATGTTGGGAAATTCAGTTGAGCCTCCAAGACCACGAGCAGCCACAGAAGACTCAAAGAAACCCAGTAGTGCAATAAGGAAGGACGTGCTCATGCTGCTGCGGATATATGGCAGCATGGAAGCGCGGAACGGCCACTGGAACTTGAAAAAATGACCAGAAGCGGCCTTGACAGGACCGAGGATTTCGACGCCCTGTGACTGCCAGTCATACTTTGCGCAGAGAATACACGAAAGAACAACGACTAATAGGCGGTCAGGGAAATAGGCAACCCAAGGCTGGTGAGGCTGGAGTTTGCCCTTCAAAGTTCTAAGCAAGAGGGATAGGTATGGTTGTTAGTAACATGAATCTTGATTATAACCAACAAGCAACCATAGGGGCTTTGATACGCGAGTATTAAGTGCTCTTACCGGAAGAACATGATGGCTATAAAGCTGGAGAGCGCTACAGCGGCTGTCATGCGATGAACATTGGGTAGATGCTCTATGACAAATATCATTTTTGTCCATGAACTGCCATGTGATGCGCCAGTGTTCTTGGCGTGAGTTGCTAGGCCAAGCTCGGGAATCAACTGGTCCACAGCAATCACTAAGCCAACAGCAGAAATGAAGCCGCGTAGAAATGGCCGACTAAGCACGCTGTCCAGGAAGCCTAGACGTGCTAGTCCGGCAATAAGAACCGTAGATCCAGCCATGCCTGCAATCACACCAGCAATCTGGGCATGAAGCAAATCATTCTCTTCACTCCCAGGGTGAGCATCTATATTAGCCTTGATAACAGTTCCAACGAGTAACGATCCGGCAGCCTCAGGACCGACGACCATATGAGGCGAGCTTCCTAGGAGTGCATATATCAATGGCGCAAAAAAGAAGGAGTATAGGCCATTTATCGGTGGAAGATGGGCAAGGTTATCAGCAAGCGACAACGCCATTGGAATATAGATAGAGGCCATAGTAAGGGCAGCCGTAAGATCGCCGCTGATATACGACAGTTGATACTGACGCAACCATGATGTGCAGGGGACATAATATTGAAGATACCTATGACGATAGCAGGGCCCGGAATCACGGGATCAAAGTCAGTATTTATGATCAGGCGTGTATGTAACAGTATAGGGAACCAAAAGAAAAACGAAACCATCATCTGGCATTGGAGACATACATCATCAGCTGTTCGCGCCTGTTTTCTGGGAGAGAGAGAGATGGGCCATCCAGTGGCTTCCTAGCGGACGAGCCACCCTCAATCTGCTCTTCGATGACATATCCAAGGCCTCTGCCACCGGCGATGTTGTCGCGCCCGCGCGGAAACAGCTGGTGCTCGCTCATGATGCTAAAGGGACTACCAGTCCGCTGGGGAGAGAATGTGCCGTTGTCAATGAAGCTTGAATGGGTGGCTGGGGCGTCAATGCGACTGCTGTGGAGAAGCGACGTCGATTCGGTGGTCTCCTCGATTTGAACAGACGTCGATGATGATGGCTCACCATCACGGTCTGAGCTCTCAGCCATGGCTGAACAGAGCAGGGCTTACAGTCGTTTGTGTGATTCTCGAAAGTCGGGAGGTTGCCGTGTGTTTCGTTTCGTGATAGTTATTCAATCGTTCAATAGTGATGCATAATAACTGCTTTTGTCATATCCGAGTCCGAGCAGTGGAATGGACGTACAGCAGTAGGGAAACTCTATAGCAGGCGTTCAAAAGCGTAACAAGGGCTTCAACTATTGACTGAATGACGAGGTTGGAAAGAAAAGAAAAAGAAATCCAAGGAAAGAAGAAGTGTTTCAGCGTGCAGATATAGAGTCCTAGCCACTGTATTATTTTACTTTTGGCGCTTCTCCAAACAATAGAGAGCGCGGGTAAGGATGCAACTTATCTTGTTATCGCAATCCAGGATCACAAAACAAAACAAACAATAGTCTGCTTCTCATACAAGACAACAAGAAGTAAACGAATTCCATTGACAAATCAGGATCTTTTATAAACGCGATAGGTCTCATCACAAGAGCGATATTACATTAGCGAGCTAGAACAGACAAGCTGCAGGATGGATGGGCGCCTGTCTATATGTATAAATAAGCGATGATTGGCCAGACATCCCTATGTGCGAGATGACATCATTATTGCTAATTAGGATAGCAAGAATGAGCTAGTAGCAGAACATACTTTGGAATGGCAGCCCCGAACCCAACAGTTACAACAACTGTTATTGAGACAAGTCGTCACTTCAGTAAGACGTCGGCGTTCTTTGATTCAATGCTATAGTCAGGAAATAGTCAATGTGGAGAGTCTTTGAATATTTCTTACTTCTTGGGAAAGAATGAAGAAAGCGGCACGCACGTGATAGATAGCCTTGCGCAATTAAGGGACGTTCCCCTCCCAAAAATTAGGGCTTTCGTAAAACAATAGCTCATTACGGGACGCTCTCCTTCAGACTTTATGACCAGCAACCACCAGCAAAATAACAACGCAATGCCATTAAGCGTCTCTCAAAATGTACGTAGTGGTTTTAACAAATTATCTGTTACTGTCAAATTTCTCATCACGTCACTCATCTAGAAGTAGACTCACGTCCTAAGTTCCTCCTACCTCGGAGGATGTAGCGGAGCGATGCTAGACAGACTCTACTATGTAGACGGATGATTGCAAAGCTATAAGCCATGTGCTGACATTGCTGATTAGCTCAAGAAGTATTCGAAGCTCTCTGTGATGCCCGGTTTCTATTTGAGGCACACTGTCCGCTTGTTTTTCTTTATATGCTGCGGATCACGCTGCGACAGGCCACAGCGTTGGTGTCTGTAATCATGAGTGGGCCGAAGATGGTACCGATAGATATGCCGCAAAGGCTCTCTGTTTGACAATAGGTAGAAGTATCGGTGTCCATTAGAAACTATTTCTTCTGTGTCTATCAGACGTCTCAAATGACAAACATTGAAGTGACGACTTCTTCAGCCCAACCCAAGTGGGGTAAACATCGGTAACAAAACATTTGCTACTTACATTACTTAAGCCAAGATATGATTAAACTGGCTTTTCTGCTCACGCAGTTTCAATCAAAAATTCAAACCTGTCCACTTCAATCTCATTAGTGGCAAAATAAGCAGTCATGAAAGCCATTATAAAAGAAGGTTTAATTATTCTCTCTATTCCATGTAATAGTCTAATGGAGCGAAGCATGTAAAACTAACTACAGTCAGTTAAAGATAGTATCATGGGGCTGGCACAATGAACATTCGCTGGTCCTATTTCGTTTTGGCGTGTAAACCCTGATATTGATGACATTCGAAGCCTTGCCTACAAGCATATCTTTGTAACAACCAATACAATCGATTGCTCAAGGAGTACTGAACAAGCTATACTGTGTTTTTGGAACGCAGAATGGTAACTCAGCTAAGCCCGAACACAAATATGTAATACGTGCGACACTACCCGTTGATCCGCGCTACAAAACTCTTAGCGAGGTTGCTACAATCCGATTTGTCGACTAACGAACGTCACCAAATGTTCCAAATATCTTGTTTTTCGACTCAAGTGATAAGGCTGATAAGGCATATGGCTTGAACGAATCCTGAAGAACTAGTTCAAATCGAAGTCGCTGCATCAATGCCAGCAGACCTTGTCTCTAGATGCAAAGACTAACACCGTCCACACCATTGCGAAGTTTCAATCGGAGCTGTTCCGCAATACCAATCGCTGCGATATGATCGGAAACATCTACTCTTCACCGGGTACAAATCATACGGCAGAATTTCGTGTAGGCCGCATGGCCAGTCTATTCTTTTTTTCAAGAAGCCACCACAAATCCGCCTCGATTTCGCTCGGCCCATTTTCATCAACTTGGGGCACAAACGAGCATGTCTAGACATACTTTAAGTTCACGGACACTTCAAAGCATGAGGAAGACGAAGATAGCCGTGAACAGGCTATAGAGTGTCTGAAGTGTGCAAAGATACTTCTTGATGTCTCGCTCATTCTTTTTCCAGCATCATCTGAGGCACTATCTGAAGAAACTATTATATGGCACTACGATCTCACGTTTAACAATATCCCTTATAATGATGATGACTCGATTGATGTAGTAATCAACTGGCAATGTATCTCTGTTCTGCCTATATGGCGTGCTCGAGAATACACTCGTTTTCTCCAAGAATGTGATCAGCGTGAGCCCGTAGTTCGCGACATATATATGGTGCTGAGAATGAGTATGCCCTGCAGGATGTGAATGAAGAAGGGGCGCTTGACAATGAAGGTAGTAAATCTTTTTACCAGGAGCATCTACTAGAATATGAGCAGACTATCCTACGTGATATCTATTTGGCAGATATGAGAGTCTTATGCCAGGGTTTCAAGCTTAGCGATAGAAAGATTCAGTACTGTTCTGTTTACTTGCAATCGAGCAATGTGAAAAATGGTTTTCTGACTTGTAAAATCATGAATTGGGCAAAAGGCATTGTTCATAGGAACAATACGAGACTGAGGTCATAGGTTACCTAACTTTGAATTTAATATCTTATCATCATGCACTTTCCATAGAAGCTTTAAAATGATGAAATTTCTAACTGGCGTCGGCGTACATTCTTGTCAAACTTCATGAAACAAGAAAGTCAAGACAATTCTGACGACACTATTATTAGCTTCCGAAACTCTACCCAATCCAAACATAATCTACGATATAAAAGTGTCATAACGGGATATACTATCTTATAGTACTCTACTCTATAAAACCCCCAAAATCCCCACAGCAGAAATCTAACAGGCAGGCGTAATCATAGTACCACTATAGCAGACGTTAGCTGTATACAATTACAATTCTATGACGACGTAGATGGTAACTTTCGGGAAACCCAACATGGCCAGAGATACCCGGACATTCAGATATGTATGCAAGTAAAAGGCTCGATTTCTGCTCAACAGTATCATTGTCGTCATGTTCCGATAACATTTGTTTCCAATATTGTAATCCGGATGGTCTATGTATGAGGGGAATATATGATAAACAAGGTCAATGTATACCGTGGGGTTATAGAGATTACATATTAGCGCCCATGAGATCCATTATTGGACAGGAGGGCTCGGGAGAGTTAAAGATCCCATACGCATGCATTAACACAGCATTTTAGAGCACACCTCCCAGGCCTAAGCTAATTACATAACTACAGGCTTTAAGGGCACATCCAAACAAAAAACGACTAAGAAGACAAGCAACCCGAGGCGGACTTCATCTAGCTCTCCTTGAATAATTCAATAGGTACGTAGTAGTTAAGTTTACAGCTGGTTCGTAGAACAAGCAGAAAGGTTAGATAATATCACGAGACCTTCCATTGGTTGCGTGGTATATCGATTATCTGAACAGTACAGCCAGTAGCACTACAATTAGGGCCAAATGATATTTGCCGTTTAGAATCAAAATTAGAGGGTACCGACGAAAAGAGGAGATTCTTGGCCCCCCGGGGTCCATATAGTATATGTAGACATATCAGATCCCACCTGATACCTCCGGTCCGTATTTTGTTCCGCTGCCGTTGTCTCCGCTAGCTATATTTGATGATATGGTATATCAGTTGCTATCATATTACATACTCAATAGCCCAGTCAATGCTTTTGATAATAAATCAAGCTATAAGTGCCAGTGCTATACGTAACCACTAGCCTATGACAGCAACATGATGGTACTACATATTATCATTTGTATATTTGTCAGATCATCTAGGTTTAACTAGAAATGGTAAGTATCCAGAAACATTGAAACCTCTTGAGATATTAGACTCAGGCATCTTTCAATAACATAGCTGAAAAGCCTACAATATAAGTTGCTATTGTATCATGCACTAAATAGCCTAGTCTTCTTGCCTATCATAAGTCTAGAATTAGTGTTATACTCTACAATGAGTCATGACTTGGGGCAACACTATATTACATATCTTTAGGTAATTGCCTGATCCCATAGGTTCAACCAGATATGGCAAGTATTACAAAACTTTGAAACTTTGCTTTCATATTTATAAGACATTAAACTTAGGCATCAATGAATAATCAAGCCGAAATGATGCTACAATATTAGTTGTTATTGTATTATGTGCTTAGTGCTCAGTAGTTATAATAACCCTAGCTATCAGTATTAGTCTTATACCCTAGACTAATCATGACTTGGAACATACTAATAACCTCCATCCCATATATATATACATGTATATAATATTACACCGTTGTTGTCGCCTTTTGCAGTCTTAACTTAAATATAAGCCCCTCTGTAGACTTGACCTGTCCATAATGTAGCCGAGTTGTCATAGTAGGCCACGACAATATATGTAGCAAGAACCAGGCAATCGCTAACCTCGTGATTGCCATGTGGCTGTGCACAAATTGAAATAAAAGTTATTGAATAGCAGTAGCATGTACACCTTTTTAAATATGACCCCTTGCAGAAAATGTTACGTTCCAATCAGGTGGGTTGAGTCAGCACACAGTATAATTATACCTAGTCATACATTAATGATTATTTTAGTTCGAATCTAAGATATATAGATAGTATCTATATATCCTGTCATCATTATAAAAAGATGAAATGTACTTGTCCTTCTGAAGCTATCTTTATTCATAAAAACTTTTATGATCACAGGTACAATCAAAATACAATCAAAAGCTAGCCTCAGCATCAGAAAACTCTATATAATTTGGAAAACATCAAGTACTTGTATATGTTGCACAAGACAATCGTTTAGTAAGTCGAGTATCTGCACTACCATGACCACTAGCGAACAGGGAACAACTGTAAATAACAGCTAGGGCACACGCAATATGAATAGCAGCAAGAATAGTGAATGCCAATAATTGAAAAGCTAGAATAAAACTAGAGTAACAATCTGTATTCGCAGAAAGATATATGGAAGTAGTATAAAAGGAAGAGTGTATGTGATTGATAAACTTGATGAAGCAAGATTCAACTGACAAAGAAGAGCAGGATATAACAATATTTATACATGAAGCTTGATCATGTTTTCTTCACAGAAAGTTTGCAACCCAACATACCTAAAACTAAAACAGAAAACAGCCCCAAAAGGAAATAGAACTCGGAACTCCAGTCTATTGAATTCCTCCATGCAGGAGCCCTCTATCTGCCTACTGCATGATTGCTTAACTTCTTAGCGACCCGGTAAAACAAGTGTAACCGAGCAGTGTCAGAAGGCATTCATGACACAAACAAACCAATGCAACAGAGTAGTGTTAGAGGTCATTCATAACAATGATAACACCAAATCTTTGTATGTACGGACTGTAACAGGTCGACTATCGGGTGGGCGCCCTTCGGAACTCATCAATCGCACTCCTCTCCTGCGCCTACCCCAAGAGGTCATATTTGTATTAACGCGGACCTTTACAATGAGGAGAATTCAAAAACGGGTGGGGTTTTGAGTCTCTGATGCCGCCTGGCAAGAGCTTTTCCCTTAGGCCTGGAAATGCATTTAGAAAACACACGAACAGAGAGCCTGAATAAGCTCTACAGCGGCAGAGATAGACTTGAATCGAAATAATTAAAACCATTATTATTCAGTAGCATAATGTTGCCTAAAGTCATGGCCTAGTGTAGGGTGTAACACTTGTATGCTATATCTATTGTAGACATCATAACTTGGCTGTTCAGTACATAATATGGTAATAACTTATATTTCATGACTAAATCAATAACTAAATGCATAAGTCTGACATCTCAATGGTGTGAAGTTATGAGGGTTTCTATGTTTCGTGATACTTGCCATTCCTGGCCAAAATCATCTGACCTGGTAATTTCCCAAATGATAGTATGTAGAATAATGTTGCCCTGAGTCATGGTCGAATTCTGTGTTAAGAATGGATTTTGACAAGTGCCAAAGGAGTTTGGGTTACCTACTGGTGGGCGTGCTAGAACGAAATCGAAGAAGTTTTAAGGTCAAGAGTATCAGACTGGAAGACAGGACGAGAATACATCTGCGAGAAGAAAAAGGAAGAAGGTCGAGTAGGTGTACTAAGGAGATGAACAAAGTAGAACAATATAGAACAAAATAATGGTGTTGATAAAGTAACCAAAGATGCAGTTCAAGATATAGCAGGGTGTCGAGATATACACTGACACAGAAGGCGAGATGAATTAACAAAGTCGCATATATATAACGAAACAACAAGGCGAGCAGAGATATGTATTAGAATAGACAAAGCAAATAACTATGTTGGCTTTTGCTGAAGTATCTAGGAACGTGAAAGAGTTCTGAAAGAATATTTAGACATACTAAAACTATCTAATGACCAGTGTCCATACCTTGAGATAAGCGCACAGGACTACGAAAGATATACTGGGTACAAAGCGACTAACTTAGAATACACGATTTAAAATGTTATACAAAATAAAACTGAATGAGACTGTTGTCAACTCTTTGCAGGCCTATATGTGCCTGGCATTTGACTCTAAACTTACCAAGTTGAAGTTTGCGTTTACGGGCCATTACAACGGAGTTTTCAAGCTGCATGTTTATCATCTACATCGCTTGAGCATTGAATTAACTCTCTATATTCTCTTTACTAGTTGGGTGATATATTCCAGAACATCACGCTTCATACTACAAGAATCAACATTGCATGTATTGAGGACAAACTGCGGAAGGTGTCAATGTAGTACTAAAACAATTAACGGAGCTAGATAGATCTAGAACTAGTCTTATGCACTCCCGACGGAGTGCTTGTGAGGAGACAAGGCGAGATCATCAGGCCGTCTGGAAGCCTGCAATGGTTAGGTGTCTAACTAGATCGCTCGCTGTTATTGATTGAGCACATCAAACAAGTCACATGCTAATTCATGAGCTTGTCGTTTGGTTACACTACTCACATTGTCCTGCCTGAGGCCCTGGAGAAGTGGCCGGTCAGCCTCCTCTAGCATTTGCTGCCGCACTATCTGCAAATCATCTACTACATAAACTTGTTCTTCCTTCGGCACACCTAGAGCAACTTCCCTGATGACGCTAACATCTTGTGGCGCGTGTCCATTATCGAAGAGTCGCAGCCTACGATGGTGCTTATGGCGCATCTAGCCATCGTCAGTCCACACAAGGTTAATGGCGTGGCGGAGTTACACTCTGATCTGGTTAAGATAATTATCTTCCGCGGCTTTGTGGCGATCTACGGACCCGGCCGCCATACTAACGTTACCAATAGCGCCACGCTGCGCCGCTGACTACACCAGGCTAATCTATAACTGTCAGATCTTACGAGCCTCAGTGACCTTGAGGAGTTTGTCGAGGACGCTGCTTTCTGCCGCGAGTGGACTGAGATTAAATACGCCAACAAGGTGCGTCTAGCGCGACTCGTCAAGATCATCTCCGGCGTCGACATCAACCTTTTTTTTCTTCCACGGCAGAGCAGCTTTGTAACTGAACCTACTAGAAGTGCCGTCAGATACCGGCATGAAGCTATCAGATATTAGGATAGTTAGCTCATTATACTCCTTCTATATTCATCATTTCTCGTTACCTGCTACCACATGTAAGATGTTAATCACAAGGCAACCGTAAAACTAACTTGCTATCTTTCTTTGTACAGCTCTAACAACCATCCTGGTTTACCTATAGCTTAGCAGCTCAGATTCTGTAAGAAAGTGGTTGACTGTTCTCTTAACCTGTCCATAAGCTAAAAGAAGAAATGGGCGTAGCATTCGCTTACCCTCATGTTGATTGCTGATTGTTCTATTTTTGATTTTGCATACATTAGTAGCAGTTGCTAGTTAGCCAAACTGCCATGTATCTTCGTAATCTACATATCAATGTGTACATAGTTGCATATGCCGGTCTGTCCTTATACATAGTACATATACATCTCAGAAAAGCCTCTCACGCTATACAAATAGTAGGCAAATAAAAAGAGAATATTATAACAGCTAGTGCAAGTAATACTGTACAGTTATCATAAGAGATGCCCAGCTATTTCGACTTACTACTCTGACACCCCCAATATAACCCTTCTTTTCAACCCTACCCCCCCGCCCCTCGAGGCGACCGCTGCGGCTACTGGTCCGGCCATTAATTGTCGAACGTTAGTTTTTTTTTTTGTTGCCACCCGTAATATGTGCTAAGCACACTATGGTTTCTTTTACTCGCCTTATTCTTGGTACTTATACTCGATCAAAACAAGACAAGATTATGGTATTTTTAGAGCGGGAAAAAGATGTAGTTTATATTGTTCTTGATTACCTTATTGATGTTAACTATGGCAATCTATATTATGTATTTCTTTTTTAAAAAGATCATTGCCTTAAGCCATGCCCAGTTAGCTGATACTAAATCTTTTTAAAAGAAAGAAATTGGCTTTCTAGATAGTGAGTACTAAACATTATCACGTATAGTCCTGACTATACTTTTTAAAACGAGACTGAGCGTTTGGATGCAGCTGGGCCGGGTTTTTCATTTTCTATATTGCATGCCAAGCTCCACTAGATCTAAGAATCACATTGATCCGGCCTACTAATTAGTACTGAAAGAACGGCCATCATGTAGATATACCATGCTAAGAAGCTGAGCACCGTGTCAGCTGTGCTATACTCAACCTCAAAAGGAGAAGGTCACAGAGAGAGTGATACGAATCACATATTGTCAGACAGAGGTATCCTTCCATTTGCAGTTACTTTCCCCTCTTTCCGAATAGTTCTCCCCCTCGTTTGCCATGTTCTTTCCACATCTGTCTGCTTAGCTTAACAATAAATAGGTCACGCCCACTCTTCTTTTAGGTGGCTCGTTTTCAAACTGTACCATTGTAACACTGCATGCGATATCAACGAGCAAGTCTATGTTTATTCTCTTCCAATTTTTAGAGCTGATTCTAGCCCAGTCGAAAGTATCACCAGTACGCATGTGCACCAGTTTCTTTCCCCGTCGTAGTACTTACTTTTTCGTTAATCCTGCTGTTGTATATTCTGGGGAGTGGAGATGGAAAAATTATAGCTAGTTAGCACCTGAACTTCAAAATCAGCGGCAATGATATTAGGTTATAACAAGTCGTTATATCATTATAAGCAAGTCTTTCGAACTGCAATTGTTCAATACATCGTTCACGGGCCCATTCCATGTGAATCTACCACTTGACAGCTTTGTACTAGTGACTAACATACCATCTGTTCTTATTTGGCTTAGTGTTATTATAGTAAAGAAGTTATAGTATAAAAATTGGCACATTAGATCAATCAATAGAGCCACGCACCTTAATCATGTCATACCCAGCTTGTAGGCCAGCCTAGGTCGCGAGTTTATATTCACTTATCTTAGCCCGCATGTTATTGGGTCTATATCGCAGAAATATCATTAGTGACAGAGATGTTCGAAAAATGTATTTTGGGATTATTTAACCCCAGAGTTAGCAATATGATAGGGTTATGTTCCTCTAAAGAACCAAACCCTGAAATCCCTTTAGAAACTAGCAAGATTTTTAATCACGAATATACCTTTAATTTCTGAAACCTCAGATGCTCCTGTCTACGGAACATCACCGACCTAAACGAATACCTACTTAGATGGAACCTTATATACTTGGCTACAAATCAAAACCTATTTAGCATTTTGTTTCAAAGACTCATTAGTTGACATGACAAGCTTACTTAGCCAAAGCTTGATAAATTTGACAGCTATAGCTTTTTGCTTTTTTTCTTTACTTTGAGACTAGATTATGCTTATTGGAGGATATTATCATTAAGTTTAGAAAAAATCATATTTGCAATATATACTCAGAGATTGCAATCCCCATAAGACATTTGAAGACTGAACATATATGCCAGATGTAGGGTTACGGACCAGCTGTGAGGATTTGACAGAGGTATCAAGCAGACTAGGCCCCTGACTAAATAATTCTCAAGTCTATATACGTTTATAAACAGAGGCTTTGTGTTGATTGGCGATGAACCCTGTCACTGGGGTTTGTCAATTTGTCCGCTCACTGCTGTTAGAAAGGATACTCTAGGCCCTTTGATATCTACTTGAAAACATAGAATCTATTGAAACATTTACTATCTCTGGTTAATACATATAAATCGACTTGAACCATTTGTTCATTATAAACATCCACTGACTAAGTGAATTATTGCTACTCCCTACTTTAACACTTTATTGATAAAAGTCAGCCACTCATTATCAGTACCAATGGAATCAATAATGCTATGTGCAGTGTGGGGTTCTAATAGCTTTTCACGCATGTAGCTGCCGAGCTGATTCATGATTGCTACCTATTTGACCCCAGTCAGGCCCCGGGGGTGGGGGCTGAGTTGGACGGCATGTTCAAAACTCTAGTAGTACTACTAGTACTACAAAGCGGATAAATGGCTGCTGTCTACTAGATAGATCCTCCTGGCCTACTTGAGGAAAAGGCTTTACCACTACTGGGAACTACAAATTCTTGATATAGAATTTAGGATTATTGAAAATTCAGGCGAAAACTCAAAACAAGAAGATAAAGAGATGTGTTTGCTATCAATAGTAACGATAGTTACAATTCATTGTATCTTAGTCTATCTCTGTCTCGGCATGGATGATTGAGACAATCTATCTGTATTTTATATGCCATCCTATGCCATCCTATGCCTCGGTTCCGTGAAACTCTTGTCAACGCAGTATCAGAGTCCTTTTAGACCTATCTCAGTACATGACGAAGGCGAACATCGAGATGTTTGTTAGTTGGTACTACATGCTGCTTTGTGAACAGCCTTGCTGATATACCTACCTGAACGAGTTGCTACACATGTTCCTCGTCATACCTATTGTGGGACAATCATGGAGGGCCTGCTGGAGGAGAAAGTACCAGCTGACGGGCTGCTGTCCTAGTTTGACAAAAGAGACTGTCGAAGGTTCACTTACACGAAAGGGCTTACGCTGGCTTAACACCCCGTGGGCCTATTTGGATGGGTTATGGGATGAAAACAACACTGGACCTGGCTAGGTGTATATCTCAGAAACCGCAAGCTGAGCGAAGGCCACAGCCATTGGGGTAATCTCCAATGCGTGGCTGATGCGAAAGTAATTGCTGTACTATACACCGTTAGAGCAGCTACCAAAACAACCTGCGAGCACGAAGACATGAGGGATCTGCACTTGTGCCTATATAATCTAGGAGTAACTGTTATGAATATATTATGATTATGCCCTAATCCCCATAGCTCCTTCTTATTCTAGCTACTAGTACTTGGTCCAAACTCTGAATAAACTACTCGCCTTTCCGATGTATCTGTTTTCGACACTTCTCATCACACCCACCAGTCCAGTTCCTGTCCTGCATCCATCCTGTATCCGTCTCTTCTCTTATCATCTTTAGTTAGTAGATACATTTTCTGTCAAACTCTTTCTCTCCCGTGGGTAACTCGGAACTCTCCGCGCCCCTTGCTGCTAGTCTTGACCATTCTTAACAGCTTGTTCGCGCTGCAAAGCTACTTCCGACCTACCACGCCTTTGTTATACAATCTCTTCACTACACCGTTTACTACAAAAATGTCCACTTCAGAAGCCTCGAAGTATAAACCCGCCGTCGAGATCACGGGCCTGGCCGAGGAAGAATGGACGATCATCATGAACCTATTGGGGAGTCGTATGCGTGAATCGCCTTACAACTTTGAGTTGCCTTCCAACAATTACTCCCCCACTGATCGATCTTTGATCCTGCAAGTATACATGACTGGACGTCGTTCCACACCGGCCCACCCCGCTGAGAAACCAGAGTTTCCCCTTGGGTGCTCTCACAGAATGTTCTATTAGGTTTCAAGGCCTGGGGAGAACTTGACATTATCAGGGAGCAAACTCCGATTATACCACCTCCAGTCTAACAAACTGCTAACCCCGTGCGCCTTCCACTTCCGAACGCTACAATGGCGATTCCGACAAGTTTCAGTCGTTCTCGAACCGACTCCAGAAAATCTTTGCCAGCGACCCGAACCGTAAGGGCACCGCCCTCTGCGAGCTACGAGCTCTCATACAAACCGGCTGTTGTCTTGAATACTCTACCCAATTCGTCCGTATCTTATGAAACCCTTGACTGGGCTTTGGATGAATCTGCCATCCGAAGATATAACCAAGGACTATCGCCGAGCCTCTGCGAGAAAGTCATGGTTGACCGCATCATGCCCACCTCATTCGGGGACTACATCAACGAGTGTATCCAACTTGATAAACGACAGTCCTACTTTAATACTCTATACACTCCCGGGGGTAAACACACTCACCGAGATACTGACCGTCCCGCAGCCCCTCGCCATCCGCAAACCCGCACCTACCAAGAACCATACACTCGCCCCTACTCAGATAAAGCCTACTCTTTTCACGCGCCCCAGTCCCATGCCTCACACAGCCTTACATAGCCAAGATCCCAACGCTATGGAAGTCGATTCTATGACTACCCGCGGCAAATACCGCAGAGCTAACAACCTATGCGCCTACTGCGGAGACGATAGCCATTGGGTTAGGGACTGCCAGAAACAAAAACGTGTAAACCCGCCCAGAGCCCGCATCAACTCAGCCACCAATGCCCCGCTACACAAAATGACACCCCCCCGGGAGACCCGCGCCACGCCCGCAACGATCGCGTACTCTTTGAAAGAGTAAGGGCGGCCAGCACCCGTCCGATCTGCCAAGCGTCAGCCACTCTGAAGTCCGAGGCCTGCTTTCTCTCCCGCGGCAACCATCCCCCCTTGGTGGTCCCTGAGACGAAATACAGTAAGTTCAAGGAAAATAGTAGTATTCAAAGGTAAAGATGAGAGCGATGGGGGGAAGAGGGAAACTATCTGGAAAGACTACGGAGGAAGACGTCCCTATCTATGTCCGAAGGGCAAGGTCGAGGGTTACCTTGACCTATACCAAATGGGCCTTAGACCCTTACAGTCCCCGTTTCCGTCTTTTCGCGCCAGTCCACAGCAATGATTGACTCCGGCGCATCCTCCTGTTTTATCGACTCCGACTTTGCCAACTCCCTCGGCATTCCCCTAATCCCTAAAAAATTCCCTGAAACTCTGCACATTGTGGATGGTCGCACCTCCTCCGCTGGCCAAATGTTAGGAACGGTCAAGACTAGCTACAAGGGACTCGGAGAGTTCCGAGTTACCCACGGGAGAGTGAGAGTTTGACAGAAAATACATTTACTAACTAAAGATGATATGAGAAGAGACGGATACAGGACGGATGCAGGACAGGAACAGGACTGAGGACGGACGGGATAGAAACGAGTTGTTCGCGCTGAAGAACCAAGATTCTCTATTGAATCACTAGTGGGTTCTTCAGCGTTTATATGATTAATTACACAGCGAGTCGCTTGTGCAACCAGTAAACAAAGATCGGATACGTCGGGCTGGTGGGTTAGTTATAACTAAGCTTAGACCTCTAGCTTGGTCGAACGGAGGTGAGTTTAATGAAAAGTGTCGAAACCAGATACGTCGGGAAGGCGAGTAGTTTATTTAGAGTTCGGACCAAGTACTAGTAGTTAGAACAGGAAGGAGCTTATGGGGATTAGGGCACATTCATAATATATTCATAACAAGTGGAGGGCCTCGATATTACCAACTATTTGGAGAAGAGCTTTTCCGCAGGTTTGCAATATGACGGACGCCAGCTCTATACGGCCTTTTACTCCCAGACAGAATTGTAGCCAAAAACGCAGAAGAGATAAAAACATACCAGTGCAATTTTTGCTCATTTGCACACGACGAATAGGCTCAACTGACGCTAAACAATTACATTACTACTGGCACAGGCCTATCCCCGTTTTGTGCCACCCATTGCTTCCATATCTATATTATCAAACCGTTAGTGCAAGGCCCTCCTGTGTAACACAACAGATGGAATATCTAGACAAGCTAAATGCCACTTCTACCTTTATACAGGTAGCCATAGCTACCTCCTAAGAACACGTGGACAATAACGCTAACCGCTCTCGCCAACCAGTTGATAGCCTCCGCCCTGAGAGTACGTCCATGAAGTTGGATTGGCTGGCAAGACGGTGCCGAGCTATCGAAATGATAGACACCTACTGTAAGGGTC